>JAQGAK010003829.1:0-13838 GCA_034696945.1 Lipothrix lubbocki
AAATAATAATAATAAATAATAATAATAAATAATAATAAAAATAAATAATAATAATAAACAAAAATAATATTAATATCATAATGGAAACTAAAAAAATATTAATACAAATTAAACTATTCTACTTGTTACTTACGAAAATATCTCTCAATCTTTTATTGTAAAGCCGGTGGATGTGAGTAGCCATTGAGCTAAGTTCAATCCATTTGACCCGCCAACGAATAAGGGGATTCTGGGTATCGCTATCTGAAAGCGCTTTGAGGTTTGACCTGAAAAGAAATGAATTAACTGTAATAACTGTTTCTGTTCCTAATAGTAATATACAATTTTACTAATCGATTAACAAAGTATTTAAAAAACATTTAGTTGAAATTACTAATTATTATTTAACCAAAATTAATTAAAATGAAAATAGAATATGTAGTTATAATGAAAAACTCAATTATTACAGGTCTTGCAGATCCAAAACTTTATTCATAAGAGCGGAGGGCTTGTTTGTAATAATCCTTCGATCGTAATTTTTGAGTTCATTGTGAATTTCTTGAAGAGTTAACTTCAATTTTCTCCAAAACTCCGAAATAGACAGTGCAGCGTCCTGACCTGGCTCGATCTTTTGTAAATAATTTAAAAAAATGTTTTATTACTAACTATTTATGTATTATTATTAAAATTTAATAGAAAATTGTGCTGTAATAAAATTAGCACATTCGAAAATAATAATTAAACTGGAATAAAATTAAAAAACTGATCTTGACAAAAACGTACATTTGTCAATGTCCAAGCCTGTTCAAGCTGTTTGATGGCAAGGTTCTGGAGCTCAAAAACGTCATCCGGAGCCGGAGCAGATGCATTTCCATACCCATTTGCACTACTTAAACAAAGGAATAAAATAACGGTAATTAATCCTAGGCTCCTACTACCTGAAATACACATTCTGGCTAGATTTAAACTAAATTCTAAATCTTTACTATATCCAGAATTATTCAAAACGTCCCATAACAGCCCAGACGTTTTTGATTTTACAATCGTTAAATCAACACGTGAACTTTCTATAATATGAAACTTTGGCTCACTTTCTATCCACAATTGTGTTCATATTTAACAATGCAAATGAAATTGTAAACACGGGCTTGATGATATCAATTTAGTTAGTAAATAAATAATATATGAAATCATTAAAGACTATAGTCTCGATATAAGCTACGCGGGTATAAATCACGAAAATTGGTTTTTTTAAAGAAATTTTCTTATATAGAGAGCTCTTATGTAATAGAACTACGTAAGTAGAGCATCCCAAAAGATTTCTTAAAGGGAGAGTTTTCTTATATGGAGGTCTCTTATAGCGAAAGTCCGGGTGTATTTAAATTTTATTTCATCCTACATTTAAACAGAGTATTAAAATGTAAACAATTGGGATACACTGGACACTATCGTTATAAGAGACCTCCATATAAGAGAAATACCTAAAACAATGTACACCGGACTCTCGCTACATATAAGGGATCTCCATATAAGAGAACTCTCTAACTCTGTAAGAGATCCTTTGGGCCCGCATATCATACATAGTTATATGCATAGTAGCTCTCTCTATAAGAGAACTCCTATATAAGAGACTGATTTAGATGATTTATAGCGTTCTCTTTTAGCGAGAGTTCAGCGGATTTTAATTTAGAAAAAAATAATCTTTTTCAAAAATTTTGAACAATTTCCATGTTGTATCTATTCCATATGGCTGCATATTAACAATAATTATATCCAAATATTTGCAGGTGATTAGCAGGTTTTCGAGTGTTAACCATTCAACCAAGCAAAATATTATGCCGCTTGAATAAAATAAATAATCATTATTTTTGCCAGTTATTCGGTTTTAATTGGTGGACTGTTTGGTAAATATTTACCAAACAGGAGCTCTGTAGGTTCTTCTAGTTGTAAGCATATCGCTACGTGAGTGGCTTATCTCTGTTTTTTAAAATGCAAGACGAGTTATCCATCATTATTTTAAGCTCAAGATTGGTATTAGCCCTAACGGTATTAATGACATTCTTATATGAGATACAATCATTAATTTGAAACGCCTTATGGGATAGCAGTTTTAGATTTC
Organism: Lipothrix lubbocki; assembly: GCA_034696945.1. NCBI lineage: Eukaryota > Metazoa > Arthropoda > Collembola > Symphypleona > Sminthuridae > Lipothrix > Lipothrix lubbocki. Next base: position 2,099 of record JAQGAK010003829.1, read on the forward strand.
AATGCTTTTTATATGCGTAAACCCATTTTACAGCCAGCTGATGGCTGATGACATGATGCATTTTTTTAAAAAATAAAGCCAATTTCCATAGCACTTCAAGTTACGATATTAATAAAAATGTTAGGCATTCGTACATACAAAAGTAAACAATTTGCTATTTAAATATCATTATTCTCATTATCATATACTCTCAACAGGTTTGAAAATCTAGAAACTGATGACAAGCCCTTATTCTGAAAATCAACAGATAAATGTTTTCAAGAGCCAGAGTTTTTTTTATAGAAAACGTGCAAATAACACTTATCAAAACAGAGAGTGTGCGTAAATTGTTGTTGTAGTAAAATTTCAGGTTTTGCAAATTTTTTAAAAGATTTATGGTAAAATCGAAAAAAAATTAGAAAGATTTTAAAAACGAATTTGAGATGTTTTCTAACCTGAAAGTTGTATTATTTATGTCCCTTATTTTTTACGAAATCACCGCCGAAATGCATTTCATAGATTTATTTCTGAAGGAAACGGCTAGAAATTCTTCCGCGTGTTTCATCCGAATTGTAACAACAACACTTAGCCATGAATTAGTAGAATTTCCATCCTTAAACATTCCAGTCCAAGTAATTAATATTCCGCGTTACATTGATTGGACGAACAAATCCCTAAATTTCGTACAAAACGACCTGTTCACTCAATCCAAATACATAAAATGCTATGTGCAGTATTCCCTATATTTAAACATGGACACTCGGTCACTGTCTTCAAAAACGCAGAATGGAAGTTCGAAAGTTCAAATGAACTATTTCCTAATTAACTTGTCGTTGCTTTCATCCGACATACATCCGGCTTACTTTCATTCCTTTACCGACGATTTTATCATCGACCTTTTCACCGAAAACAATTTCCAATACACTGCTTACAAGAAGTTGGCCATTGTAACGGTTGCAATTCTTCATTTCAGAAAATTCAATCCAAAAATAAAAATGTTTAAATATGACAAAAACGAAATTTTTATACCAAGAGTATATTTTATATGTGCGCACTGCTCCAATGAAGAGGATTTCAAGCCGGAATATCGCATTCAAAAAAATTCTTTTTTTCTAAGAATATTATCCTGTCACGTCATAAGGCGAAACGAGAATTGTTTTGATAGGGTCCGCGATATATTTTCTGCTTTAGTCGGAAAACGTCTAGATTTCGAACTAACAATTAACTGGATATTTGAGCCTAAAGAATTCCCCGCGGAATTCTTGGATTACGTTTTTCAAAATCGAACAACGAATGATAAGACCAAATTTCATCCTCAAATAAGCCTACAATATTTAAGTCGAGGTCAAAAGCATATAATACAGCCAACAGATTTCATAATAATTTCAAGGAAAGACTCGTTTAAATTTATAACATCAGAAGGGGTTTCCCGAAAGAAAAACAACATACAATTTTTTTTAATTCCGTTTGAAACCACTTTGTGGTTAACGACATTAGCAACTGTGTTTGGAATTGGTTGCCTTAGCAACCTTATTTTTCTATTACTTACGGTTAGCTACGCCGGACGCAAATTTCAAGTTGGGAATATATTTTTTTGGCTCTTTGCAGCTCTATTGGAAAAACCTATAGAGGCCAGAATTCTTCTTCAAAAAAATAATTGGCGCCATTATAAGAAACACCCAGTTTGGAGATATTTTGTCCTTATCGCTTTCACTTGGTCCATTGGATCTCTTGTGATTACAAATTATTACAAAAGTCTATTGCAATCTACGTACTCCCTGCCATTTCCATATGAAACCTCATACAAACAAATGAATGAAATTACCGATTTTCATTTGTATTTACCCATTGAAAAATGCCCTAAATTTACGAATTTCAACCACTATTTGGCACCCGAAGTGGTAATGACGGCGTACACAATAATGGATAATATCAATAAATTCGAGAGTGGAAATCGAAATATTGAAATTGCTTTTGAATTGGAGTATAGCGATGAAAATACGCATTTCACGAAGAATTCTAAAAATCCTAGTAGCACGAGGTTTGCTAAAACGGAAATGCTAAAAAACTTGTTTTATTTTTGTTCAAACGATATTGCAACTGTCCTGCAGGATTATCTGGTTGACGCCAAAACAGCACTGGTTACTTCCGAAACTTCGTTCCGTGATTACTGGGAATATCTCAGATGCAACATTCAAAGTGAAAGAATAAAGGAGCATTTTGCCCACAATGGCAAGGTAGAGGATGGTTCTCTTAGAATCCGCAAAGGAATATTTTTCCAGACATGCTTTGATAAGCGACAGCTGGTGCCACGTCGATTAAAGAGTGCAGTGTCATCCGGACTGTATTACATTTGGGAAGAAAAGCACCAATTAAAATTTCAATTCGACAAATTTAATGTCGAATATGGCGGCATCCAAATGGATTTTCGGGAATCGGGTCTTTTACCAGTTGTTCTGGTTTATTTAATCCTAGCCGGTGTTTGTGGAATTTATTTTTTGGGCGAAATTATTTATTACTATTTAGCGTCTTTGTTTCATTCGTAATTATTTAATCATAATCACCATTATGATTATACTTTAAATTTCTTAATTCTAATTATGTTTGTCCCCATGGATATAAATATAAGGATCACCTGATTTTAAATTATTTAAAAAATTATAGAAGAGCCTGAAAGAAAGAGTTTATCAAACAAAATTAACAAAATTAGTCTTTTTTAATTTTTTTTTCGTGGTCTCAATTTAGTTTTCTGAAAAATAGTTTAAAACTTTAAATATTAAAAATGACAATCAACCACCACTTCACGTTATTTAAGGTAGCTTTACTTTTTAGCAGTGGAGATGTCGCTTCCACTGCGACTATCACTCCTTTTGCGTTCATAAAACTTCAATTCACCCACTGCACCATGTTATGTAATTAGAAGCAATATTTAATCTACACAATTAAAAATACAATAAAATAATGTAAACTGCGCAACACGCCAAAGTGGAGTGGAATTTAAATTAATTAAATTTTCCAGTAATTTCATTTTTCACAAACAAAATAAAAATAAAATGATCCCCATAATTGCAACTGGAATCCTCGTAGCAGGTATTGTATCTTCAAATATCACTGGTGCTGAAGCGGCTAATTGGAACGTTTTTAACGCCGTTCACGTTTTCGATCCGAGTAAGAACGTTTTTTAACGCCAGATATTTAATTACATGCCATATTAATCATATTTTTGAAAATTAATTTATTTCGGATAAGAAACGAAAAGTGACGTTTGACTTAAATTCGCAGACGCTCCTGGTAACAATAACTGGAGCTCATGGAGCGCCGCGGACTGGATTTCCTGGCTGTACGCACAGGAGCCGCGACGAAGACAAGCAAACAATGGTTATGGACAACCCTTGCAGGATAAGCGCTTGCACACCGTTATCCTTGCCAATGAGAATGACGTTGTAAATGCTTTTAGTGGAGATACGCCACCGGTATGAAATGACAAAAAAAAATTAAAAATAAATCAATTAATTTCAATCGTCCTCACATGGCAATTAAAAATCTTTTTAAAGTACCGAAACAATTGCGTCTGGAGCAACCGGATGTTCCCAACCATAATGTTCGAAAATCAAAATGGCGCCAGTAGAGTTTTCCGAACTCCTAATGTCTTTATTGCTGCTGCTTTGGATGGAAACAACAGACCTTTACATTTGGATGCCATTTTCGACTCGAGACCAACTGGTGGCAATGCTAACTTCCCATTTGCTCAAAGAGGAACTCAAATTAACTAAAGAAGCAACGCACAACATTTATTTTATACACTGTTGGAGTTAAAGAAACAGTTTGTGGTCTTCGCATAAATATGTATCCCAATTTGCACTGAATAATCCAATTGAAATTTTTGTATAAATAAAATTTGAAATTACCAATATGTATGTATCAGCAGGTAAACCAGCATAAACAGGAAAAGAAAAATTAAACGCTCATAAAATTTTATTTTACATATAACACCGGACTCTCGCTATAAGAGATCTCCATATAAGAGATCTCTCTCTGTAAGAGATCCTTTGGTCACGCATATCACACATAGTTTTATGCATACTAGTTTCCTCTATAAGAGAATTCCTATATAAGAGACTGATTTTGGTGATTTATAGCGTTTTCTTATAGCGAGAGTTCAGTGTATACACATTTTATTTCCCTTATAGGTATCTTTTCTCGCATCATTTGGAGAGTATTGTATTCCGTACCATTCAATAATGTACAAAAAAAGATAAATGACATTTTTGTTACCAAACTCGTTTTGCAAAAAGAGTATCAAAGAGCTTGCAATAATTTTCCGAAGGGATTTAAATTAGTGACGTTTATTTAGTTAATATAACGTTTTTGCGTTTTGGTATTAGTAATCCATAATACAAGAAATGCAAACAATGAAAATAATTAAACAATAGAATCGTATGTAGAAATAGCCTTTGTGTGCTTTTTCATCGCCCCAAAACAAATGTTTTTTCAGCTAATTTATTCATCATTTAAAAAAATACAATTCGAATATTTGGCCTGCTTTTAAGGCGAACAACTAAACCCCACGTATGTGGATTAATGTCAATAATGTCATAACATTGGAGCTGACACACAATGTCTTACTAACGCATTTTATATTATTACATTAAAAAAGTGGCATGGGTAATTCTTAACTTAGAAATTGTTAAAAATGTTGTGTTTAGATTTAACTAGATATTGTGCATTTTTAAATATCCTTATTTTGTTTATATTTCCCTTTGACAAAGTCTCAGCATGGGAACACGACATGGTCGGCGGAATGAAATTGTTTATTAAAGGGGATATTTACAGTTTCACGACTGCTCAGTGCCCGGGCGGTGTTTTCTTCAAGAACCCCGTGGAAATTTGGAAGATTTGTATGCACGGATAGTAAGTTTTTAATTACAAATTAAATTCTAATAAAATTATTTAATTTTAAAACGAAATCATAAATTATACATTAATTTATCAAACGACTAATTTTAATTACTCCGAAGTTTTCTCCGCCGACCTAATGGCTGTCAAATGAAGAGCAGTGACATCATTGGCGGATCAAAGTACACTTGCGCAAGCAGTGGCAAAATATTCAATCAAGCCTTCATCCCTCTGACCAATCCTGACTTCCCATTGGACCACACTCTCAGTTTCTACGATGAGCCAGACAGTTTGAAAAATTTCCGGAGATTTACTTACGTCCGGGGAATTGAAGGTAAATATCAAGAAAGTTCTAAACCACGCAAAGCAATTGGTGCAATGGTTGTCAATCCGAGGAAAATCCCAAAAATTGCTATAGAAAATGTATGTTACAAGGGACTAAATGGTGCGGGAGCTCTTTGGGGGGAATTTCCAAAACGAAATCTTGAAGGTACGAATTTTCGTTTAATTCTCAAAATTCTCTTGTGTAATTTTAAGTCAATTTAGTTTCACTCCGCCTGGATCGTTTAACAATTTCTTTTATTTAGACAGTGACAGTAGCGGCGGGTTTTTCACAAGAACATGCAAATCTTCTGATGAGACATTTCCTAGGCCAGGCACCAAGCAATATGATTTCCTGGCAGGATGTAAGTCTTTTATTTTATGAAATTAACGAATTGTTATTAAAGATTTTTCTAAAAATAGACTTCCAATTTTGTATAATTTCAATGATTTATTGATTAATAATTAAATTATAATTTATAAATAATTTATTTATAGATTCAAACCCAAAGGACTTTAAAGGAGAAATTCCTGCCAAATTTAGAGCCGGTTTGACGTTTTTAAATGCAACAAGGTTTGAAAATTATTCTGGTCACAATTTTTTAAAATAATTTTTTAATTTGATATTTTTAATTAGAATTGTAAAACATTTATTTCATAATATACTTCAAAAATCACTAAACAAGTATTCATGCACGTTTTCTCTAATAGAGACCTAGTCCGATTTGAAATCTGGAATGGCTTAGCGTACTGCTTGCAGGAATTTACAGAGGAAACGGATGACCACAAACTTATAAAGCACGGGATTTTTCCTCCAATTAATGAATTAAACCACCATTGCAACCATGAAAAATTCCCTACTAAACCAATTCCAAAAAAAGACGGTTTAATTTACAAAATCAGGTTAGCAAAGACCAGAATTAACGTTAGACGAAAGCGCAGCGCCGGCGCCGACAGCACAGAAGTTCCGGTTGAAGATTCTGACAATGAGATTGTTCAATTGCCTTCCGGCGCCTGTAGAAAACCTCCAAGGCCTGAAATTCCGACGACGCCAGCGCCAGTAGCGGAAGATTGTCCACCACTAAATGACGAAACCACTACCCTTCGCACCGGCTGTCTTAAACCCCCGAAACCCAACCAACAACCTGTTGAAACATCCACTTTGCCACTATGTCCGCCGGATGATGAAGCCGAAAGTACTACGCAGACGCAAGAAAAGTCGTCGCGAGGACCACAGACGCCAGAACCACGCGAAGCGCCTACGCCTGCTCCACCTCGTCCAATTTTAACAACCGTCACCCCTGAACCTACAATCCCGCTAACCACGACAACCACCACAACCAGGATTTACGAACAACCTACCACTCCGAAAGAAAATCCTGTCGTTCCGGGTATTTTGCAATGCATTCGAAAGTGCACGTTTCCAGTGCCGTTGATTGCAGCGGATGAGGATATTATTAAATATGATTACCTGTGGTATTAATTCAAATTAATGTTTTAAATTTTTGCGCAAAATTTTGTTTAAATTTTTTGAGCAAGTTCTTTTTTAAATTTTTGTTCAAAATCTTGTTGGAATTTCGTTCAAATTTTTTGAAAAAATTCTTTTTTAAATTTTCTGAAAAAATTTTTTTTTAAATTTTTGCGCAAAATTTTGTTTAAATTTTTTGAGCAAGTTCTTTTTTAAATTTTTTGTTCAAAATCTTGTTGGAAGTTCGTTCAAATTTTTTGAAAAAATTCTTTTTTAAATTGTTTGAAAAAATTCTTTTTTAAATTTTTTGTTTCAAATCTTTTTTAAATTGTTTATCAGAAAATCTTTTGTGCAATTTTGTTGGAAGTTGGAATCAGTAACGTATGGTAGAAATCTTGGTATCAAAAATGTTGGGTGCTCTAAATTTTGTACATATTATTTATTAAATATTATTAGATTAATTTGCTCATTAAATGCGTATTTGTAAATAAAAAAATCCAATAATATAAAATAAATTAGCAGAATAATTTCAAGAATAAATAATTAGTAACTTAATTTCAAAAGCAGTTTTTACGCGTCATTTTTCTGAAATAGAAACGTAGTTTTAGTGTTGAAACAATAATCAAATTAGTCATTGCATTCTTCAGGTTTCATATTCACGTGTGGAAATAGGTCAGGCATTTGTATAATAAAGGCATATGCTGCTTTGCAGACAAGAATCTTGAATGGACATTGAAATCGTAAAGGTTGACAAAGGGGTTACATTTTCAATTCAAAGGAATGATGAATAGAATTACAAGGTGGAATCCGAAGTTAAAATCGCATGGTTTGGATTCTGCTATAAGGAAATTAGAAAATGTGACCGCGTATAAAAATTTGTAGAATAATGTGTAATTTGAGGGTAATATCGTTGGTAGCGTTAATTACACAAATAGCTTTAGCATGGAATCCGGAAATGCCGGGAGGTTTTAAAATTAAAATTGACGGGAAGTTTTATAGTGCCAGTTCTGTCAAGTGTCCAGGTGGGATATTTTTCAAAAAGCCGGTTCTATTTGAGCGGATTTGCCTTCATGGCTAGTAAGAATTTTAAAATAATACTAATTATTTAAAACTTATTACATATACATTTAGTTATTTGTTATTTTATTAAATATTTTATGTAATTTTTATATTTGTGTAATTATTTAGTTAATTTAAATTAAATATTTAATACAAAAAATTATTTTTCAACTAAATGTTTTAATTTTGTAGAAAAATTATTCATTAAAATTTTCTCATTTATTTCTTAATCCAAAGCTTACTTAGACGTCCGCATGGCTGTGAGATGGAGGGAAGCGATGTTCTTTCCGGCAAGAATTTTGCGTGTTATGATGAATTGGAAAATAAAAATGTAAAATAATTTTATTCATTGTCTTAATTATTGATGAAGTTAATTATTTAAAAAAATGGCTAATTAGGAAATATTTATATAATAAAATATATAAATTAATATTATTTATTATATGATTTATTATATTAATTACATTAAATTGTATGGTTCAATGTTTTCCCATTTCAATCAGGTTCAAATGCTAATTCCGCTAACAAATCCTCAAAGCCCATTGGACCACACACTGACGTTTTACGATGATCCCAAGAATTTATTAAATTTCCGGCGCTTGACGTATAGCGAAATTTTAGAGCGACGATACGATCCAATTGAGAGCGCTGCTACAGGAATGTTTGCTACAAATGTCCGCCAAGTTCCGAAAATCCAAATTGAACAGCTCTGCTACAATGGGAAAAGTGACACAGCTGGCGCTGCGTTTTGGGCTAATGTCAATATTGCATTTAACATAGGAAGTATGTTGTAATTTGATTAGAATTACTCAGTTTACGAAAAAACACTTTAGGATTAAACGCACCACCTTGTAGTTATTAAATTTTTATTGCAGATACAAATTCCATTTTCACAAAGCGCTGCCACACGGAAAATATTTTTATTCCATGGAGTGAAGCAAGAAGATTTCCGCTGAATATTGGATGTGAGTTTTTTTTGACACTTATTGAGTTCATAAAGTTTCTTCGCGTTGTTTTAAATTATTTAATACATAATTATTATACATATATTTATTTGTTATTTTTATAAATTTAGTCTCTAAGCACGCGGAATTCGATGGCGAAATTATGGCAAACCCAGCTGAAGAAACGTTGAGGACAAATGAAAGGTTTAAACTTTCTTTATTAAATAAATTAGGGAAATATTATTTCCATAAAAAAATAATCCAATGCAATTTTTATAAATAATTTTTAAAATTATAATTTAAAAAAATTAATTCAGATTTCCCCTCTCAAATTACGAGATCTGGAACGGTCTGGCCATCTGCCTCCAACAAGGTCAAAGAACTTCAAAAAGTGGCAGAATTCAAAATATTGGAATTTTCCCGCGCTTAGAATCCTTGCACTCATTTTGTTCCGATGAACATTCCAGACATCGCCGGAGCGTGGACACGCGTTACCACTTAAGGATCAATGATTTGCGGTCGAACAACCAAGCAAGTGGTCATAATACCAAGGAATCTCTACAACAGATGGGACAACTTGTAGCGGAGGATAAAGAAATGGAAGCGCAATGTCCGCCATACTGCCCCAATGTTTTTATTAAAGGGGAAAATCGCACTTTAGAAGTTGTGGGATGGAACGAATCAAAAACTTTAAGAGTTGCGACAGAAAATATTTCAGGATTTGAGAAAACTATTGTTTCAGATTTTACAACGGGGAACAATTCTGGAACAACAATTATTAGCTCAGAAATCACTCACACAAATAACACAAAAAATAGTCAAACAAATAATTCTGGAATCAGCCAAAATTCAGAAACTAATCCAGCAAATAAGTCCGAAAATGAAAAAGCCAAAAGTGTTAATATTAGTGAAGCAAATAATTCAAACATTCGACAAGGAATTGTTTCCGGTATGGAAGGAGAAAATATTTCAAAAACTGGTCAACCCAATGGCACAACAATTGACCGAACAAAAACTCCAACTTCGAATAAAATATCCCATTTGAACTTTCAAATTCCAAATAATTCAGAGAAAATTCTGGCAAAAATAAATCCTCCTAAAGAAACGAAATTTGAGCCTAAAAGTGTAAAAAGTTCCTCAAGCTCAGAATCAAATATTGAGAAAAAACAAGAATTTGCTGCTTCCCCCCACAAAATTCATGATTTATCGGCTATATTAGAAATTTGTAGCGAAGCATGCGCGGAGAATTTCAATCCTGGCGAGCCCTTCGCTGAAAATTCTGAAGCTGAAAATGTAAATTTGAAAAATCCATACCAAGCTACTCCTGACCAAATCCCTTTAGAAGATTCACTTAGTAACCCAAATAAATTTACTGAACTCGACTCAAAACACATGCCAAAACGCCATTTACCAATGGGTGCCTACCATAAAAATAGATTAAATCCGAATTATTTTCAAAATAATTATGCACCTCAGCAGGAATATTTCCATCGTCGAAATTACTTCTCTGCGCCTCAATTTTCAAATTTCCCCAACGAGCGGTTCACGAACCGCCAGCGACTTCTTAAAATCGATGGTCCGTGGGGTCCCACGGCCATGGGAATCGATCCCAGAGGGCAGAGTTTGTTTACAGCTGACAATATTAAAATCACAATTATCAACCGACAAAGCGGGCCTTCGGAGGAAGAACCCACGGAACTCCCGCGCCGCTGGCAGAATAATAATTACTTTCCTAATGGTCGGAAATTTTATCCGAGTTACGTCAGGAGTGTTAGGAGGGCAGATGAAAACAGCGGGAATATCCAAATGGAAAATTTCTGCCCTCCGAACTGTGACGACGGGCCTGCAGAGCAGCGCGTTATTCAAAATTGCCCGCCTTTCTGCGATCCTAATAATTAGCCTCATGCCCGAATATGTCTTCTTTACTGTGGTGGGGTAAAACATATAAATAATAAGGATGTAAACAAATTCAAAGTAAACTCAAAATAAATGCGAAACGGTTTCAGAATAATGAATTCGAAGTAATTATAACAAATTATTGAAACAAATACCAGGAAAAAAGAGATCCAATTACTGGAATTACATTTAAGACAACTTAGAAATGTTTTTACGTGGCGAACTGCGAAGGTTTAAAACGTATGAACCCGTTTTTTCAATTTATTGAGTTTTCAGAATTTGGACGAAAAACTGGTTTTTCTGAGAAACAAACTATGTTCCACGAAATTTGACAAGGTTGATACCAGGGCTACTCATTATGGGGCCCGCGGTCCACCGGTGGACCTTCGAGCCATTCCAAGTGGCCCGCGCTCAATGCTACGAAAATGGTTTACACTAGATATGTTCACCTTAAAATTCCTATTACATTCTTCGCTTAAATTCCGTCTCTTGCCTTTCACACGACCGGTGCATGTTATACCTATTTATGCCTGTAAATAAAGCAGCTTCCAATTATTAATGCACACACTATACACAGCAGAAATATTGAAATAGCTTTCTTATTTTGCGGATTTTTTAGTACACAAAGCATGTGCCTGCATTCCTTTATAGCGCATATTATTTAAACATTTGTTCATCGGATTTCCTCTTTCTTGGATTAATCAGCAGCACACTTGATATGTTATTCACTGTTCATTCACAAGCTTGTAGTTAGTTTATTAGATGATTATTATTAATTAATTAATTAATTATTAATAATTATTAAAAAGCAATTAGTTAAAAGCCATGTCGGCCAAGCGGTCTAAAATTAATCATTACAACCCTGCTTGGGAACAAGAATACTGCTTTGTGATGATTCAAGATCGTTGTGTTTGCCTCATTTGCAATCAATCCGTTTCTGTTCCAAAAAAAGACAAAGTTTGTACACATCACACTTCAGTTCATAAAAGCTTTGTCGAAAAATTTCCACTGGGTACAGAATTACGGAAATGTACAATATCGGATTTAAAATGTGAATTAAAAACTCAACAATCTCTTTTTACAAATCCCAACAACATTTTGACGACTGAAGCCTCATTAAGAATTGCTTTTCTTATTGCAAAACGGAAGCGCCCTTTTCAAGAAGGTAGTAATTATT
>JAQGAK010003830.1:0-13836 GCA_034696945.1 Lipothrix lubbocki
ATTATTATTTATGCGGAGAATGACGATGTGGAGAGTGAGGATCGTTCATGTATTGCGTATGCTTCGCGTAAAATGAACGTAAATGCGTCGCGCGACGCGAATCTACATTCCTGCCTTGAGCATGCCAACTGAATGCCCCTATAGGTCTCCACCTCCTACCATTACCATGTAGCACATTCAGCCAATAAGAGGGCGGGAAAAGTTTCCAAGGGTAAGTCGCGTGGAATCTTTGCGCGAAGGTTTGACATGGTCAAAAACGCACACGAAATCTCGTCAAAATATAAAAAGATCTATCAATTTAAAAAAACTTTTTCTTGCATTTTAAGAATGTAAATCGTAATCTTTCAGAGTTAAAAAAACGTGATTTTGTATCCTTGCAATGTCGAACGACGACTCATTCACTACTACGGTCCAAGGGTTTATAAAACTGATTGTTATATATTTGTTGTTTAAATTTATATTAGCTTTTGTTTTAAAATTTATATTACCTTTTGGTAAAAAATTTATATTAGCTTCTGTTAAAAAATGTATATTAGCTTTTGTTAAAACATTTATAATAAATAGATTTTGTTTTCAAATTTGAATTATACATCATGGTTATTTTTTATTTCCGCCTTGATAAATATATACTAAAATTTAGCTACGACTGATTTGCTGTCAAGTTTTTTTCTTCAAATATTTTTGACGATTTTATTTTAAAAACGGATTTAAAGCCGTACATTTATTTCATTTGACGTTGTGATTTCGACAAGGACGGACTTGTGTCGTACTAGTGTCAATTTTGCTATTTTTGGAAAAAGTAATTATGTCGATTCCAAAACGACGAGTAAAATTTGACGAAACTGAAAAAAAGGAAATCTATCGGTTAGCATCTCTAACGAAAGTGGCAGGTCCTAAATACTGGAAGAAGGTTTGTATGACCTCCGACATTCTGAAAGACACTCACTCTCCGGTTTCGTGTCACAAGCAGTACCTTTCTTTATTGAAACAAAACAAGGGACTTGCAAAAAATTTTGCAGAAACCCCTAAGTCTTCGCAAGGTATTTCAAAAAAAACGAGTTGGTGATTTTGCGGGTTATTGCAAGTAGGCTTAAGAACAACCGTGCGTGGAATTCTGACAGCTCATGGAAAGGAGTTATCGAGGTAAACTTCTAGGTTATAAACTTTTTAAAACAATCTTGATATTCATATTATTCGTTTTGATTCCATGTTAATAAGGCTATGCCATTTTATTTAGGGTGTTTCTGCAAATACAGTAAGACAAAGGGCACAGCGACTAATGATGCGAAGAATTGATGGTGAATCATTTCCTGAATTGAGCAAAGAAGACATATTACTATTACAAGAATCAAAAAACAAGCGCGTTCGACAGTCTAAACTGGAATTGTTTTTTGAAGCAAGTCTTCCCCGTGAGGAAATCAATAACCAGATAATTGATTCTGAAAAGATACTAACTGAAAATAAAGAAATACAAGAACTAACAACATTTTTAGAAGCTGACGACGATGATATTGTAGTTATTGAAACACCAGACGGTCATGAAAGTGGTGGAATTCAAGAGACTCGCGAACGTGCAACTGTTTCCCACGAAGTTGTTAGGTACCTGAAACAGATTACCAACCTACTTTAATAATAATTATTATACATTTTGATAAAAACAATTTTGTCTACATTATTGAACAGTCGTATTAAGTGAATTTTATCCAATATATATTGTATATGTATAATATATATTTAATAAATAAATAGTGTCGGTGAGAATGGTGAATCGATCGGCAACGGATTGCGGCCAGATGTAAATCAAAATGTTGAAAGCGGAAAAGCAACATTACCGACACATACTAACGATGGAAATTTCACCAGTGGAAATGAAAGCAGCAAACCAGAAACCGTAACAGTATAAGTGTAATCTATTTAGAAAATAATGTAATATACCACTTGCGAACAAACAATGGAATGCACAAAACACTATATTAAGCATTACATTGAGGCGCATTGATTGACTTCCTAACGTTTTACCCTCACATTCTAATTGTGTAGGAAATTAGAGAAACCAATAGCTACTGCTGTTGCCGGTGTGTTTAAATTGGGTGCACAAACCAAGCAGGAAAAACAAACAGTTAAAGCAAAGTATGTTATTCAAACATCCTAATCATTAGAAAGAAGTCGTGTTTAGGTTAGGTTTGTTTTCTATTTCATTATTTTTATCAATTTAGAAACGTACGCGCAAAAAAATCAAAACAACTGTCGAAAACAACTACATGCCAAGCTCAAAGAGGACCCAGTTTGGCCACAGCGACAACTTTAAAGGAAGAAACTGATCATATGGGATCGTAAGTGCATATTCATATTCTTCTTAGTTATTGAAATATCGTTTTTTACAAATTGTTTAAAAACTGAATCTTTTCAAAACAGGACAGAATCTTCACGAAAATTTTCTGACACTAACAATAATAACCATTTGTTGACTCCGAAACCAGTGTCGCCGGCAGTTGTGGTGACGTCAGCTACTACAACCGCAATAACTAATGTGCCTAAAGATGTACATTGTACTGCTGAAAACAACCAGGCAGAAACATTTAAAGAGTGAGTTTCAGAAAATATATTTTGCAAATTACAAATTAAAAGATAAAAACGGAAACACTTGAGTTCGATATTATCATGTTAGAATATTGTTAGTTCAGAATCAAGAATGGCAGCGTGTATTCGTTTAATTGATACTAGTTTTAAAACCCAACCTAACATTACATGTTATTCTAATTGTGTAGGAAAGTGGAGGAACCATCAGCCACCCCGGTTTCCGGTTTGTTGGAATTGGCTGCAAAAACCCAGCAAGAAGAAAAAACAGTTAAAGCCAAGTACGTTTTTAAAAAATTGGAATCGTAATCATTACAAATAAATCCTGTTAGGTTAGTTTAGTTTTCAAGTGCATTCATTCCGTTTACATAAATTTAGAAACGTACGCGCAAAGAAATCAAAATTAATGTCGGACACAACTAAATGCCAAGCTCATACAATATCCAGTTTGGCCACAGCGAGAACTTTAAAGAAAAAAATTGATCATACAGGATTGTAAGTGTATATTCGCTGTCATTGAAATGCCATTGTTTTACACAGTTTTTAAAAACTGAATCTTTTTTAAAAAGGACCGACTCTTCACGACACCTTGCTGACACTAACAATATTAACGATTTATTGCCTCGGAAACCGTTGTCGCCGGAAGGTGTAATGACGTCAGCTACGACATCCGCAATAGCTACTGTGCCTGACGATGTACATTGTACTGCTGAAAACATCCAGACACAAACAGTAAAAGAGTGAGTTTAGGAAAATATATTTTGCTATTTACAAATTAAAAGATAAAAACGAAAACACTTAAGTTTAATATCCTGGTAATATTCTTAATCAAAAAGATCATGATGACACTGTGTAATCGTTTTATTGATACTAATTTTTGTTTCCGTTATATTTTCGGGTTTCTGAATAATTTGTTAGGACGTTCATATCACCTGTTACCGAGGTTTCTATTTTGATAGACCGAAAAAACTACAAGAAAGACAAAAGTGTTAAACCAATGTGGGTATCCCTGCTATTCGTAAAAAATACCTTATACTTGTAATGTAACTAACATTTTGGTATTCAATATGTCATTTTCATTTTAATGAAATTATTGAAATCTAGAAACGCCGGCGTTAAGAAAGCGAAACTGCTTTTAGGAAAAAGTAAATGTCAAGTTTAGAAAAGAGAAAGTGCAGCAACAAAATCAGCAAATAAGCAAGAAATTGGTATTGACACAGAACCGTAAGAAATTTGTAAACCAATATTACAAATATTTTAAAATATTCATACATTTAGCGATGTCAACATGATTGGAATTTAACCGTTATGCCAAAGCTACAATAAATTTATCCTAAGGGCTTAGGGCCTAACATAAGGCCTAACCTAAGCTCAGTATCACTAATTAAAGCGTTTAATACAGGGACTTCGTGTCACACAATGTTGACAAAGATGTTGGCAAAGGCGAAACAACGGCATTGTCAAAAGCTGGGGAAACGTCAACTGCTAATTTTGTAGAAACTAATTCATTCGATGATCAAAATTTGTTACCTGTTGATGCTTCCACCACGTTAGTGCTACCAAAAAACGTGAACCTTGAAAATGTAATGCTGAAAATACTTACACGAATAAATGCAGCACGCAGTTCCATATCAAGCATTCACAGTGCTGTTTCTAAAAATGCGTTCACGTAATAATAAATATTGGAATAAATACCTACGCCTGCTATTTTGTTGCATTGTATGTATTGTGCACAAATTCCTGTTTAATTGATGTGTGAAACTTTATAGGACCATTATGATAATTCACGACTATATGTGCCATCTCAAAGGACTTGGAAAAGTCAATCGAAAAAAAAGTCCAGAGGAAAAACTCCGCGAAATATTTGAACTACGCAATAATGGCGGCGAGTACATTATTCCTTCCGACTTTCTTATTAGGTGAGTGTAAAAATGATCAATATATATTGTGTTTTTAATTTTCTTGAATCTACTTTTGCTCAATCACAAATATATTTAAATATAAATTAAAATATATCTCAATTTAAAAAGGTTGAATTTCATACTATATTTTTCTTTATTCAGCACATTGACTACCACTTACTACGTTATCAAGGAACAAAAGAACTGAAAGATGTCTTATTCCCGGTTATGAAAACGTTGACCATTCAGGCATAAACAGTTAAACCACAGTATAAACAAAAATTACACCACTACAGCAAATTCTGCTACTTCGCTATCTTGTCTAACTGCTGCGTTCAAACAAGCAAATGAATTTAATAATCTATATGCAATTGAATGTACCGTTAAGTCAGCAAAATGTTTGTTGTTGTATTTAGTAGTATATGAATAGGAATTAGTTAATGACATTACTAAACTCATCACGTCTAATTCTAATATATGTTTGATGTGAGTGAAATAACCAAGAAATAGAACATTGCCCATTGCACATTAAATTTCGCGGAAAACTATATTATGTCTCTTCATTTTAAAAGTTCATTTCATTCTGATTTGTTTTTATATTTTGAATATATTTTGATTAAGTTTAACTATAAACATAAAACATTGCTGTAAGATATAATATGTATGACATCAGGTGAGTTGCCCTGTTCCTGTTCTAGAAGATCGTGCTACAATAAATTGAACGAATGCTCATGAGGTTAAAAGTACTTACAGTGTTATGATTATAAGGTGTATGTTCACTCAGGGCTTACCTAGAGTGGTTAGACCGCTATATTAGAATATAGATTAGTGTGACTAATGAATAGGGATGAGGACTCTAGGGTATATATGGGAGTGGTCCCTCGAGGCAAACTCGGAGTGGTTGGACGCATTATCTAGAGTGTTTATTTTTCGGCAAACAAGGAGTGAGTGCGAAGAGATTAAAATGAGTTTAACCAATGCAGTGTTCATTATAGGCAAACTCAGAGTGGTTAGACGCATGATTTGGGGTGTTAATTTGCGGCAAACGTGGAGTGAGTGAGTAGAGGGCTTAAGAGTTTAACCAATGCAGTGTTCATTAGAGGCAAACTCGGAGTGGTTGGACGCATGATTTAGAGTGTTAATTTGCGGCAAAAGTAGAGTGAGTGAGTATAGGGCTTTGGAGTTTGACCAATGCAGTGTTCATTTGAATCAAACTCGGAGTGGTGTGACAGCTGAACTGGAAATTTTTATTAGGGGCAATTCTATAAAGCAGTGGAAGTTATAAGTATTAGCCAGGGGCATGCAAGACTTGTTAGAACGTTGGTATTTGTTTAACTGCAGGGGCTACATGATTGTAGTTCGGCAGTCAAGTTTTAGCGACAGAATCACCAACAACTACAGAAAGTAGCTATCACTATTATACATTCAAACATTTTTTGTGCAAGGCTATACTAAGCGCGTTTTGGTTCTTTAATTGCGTAAGACTTTTATTTTGTACTAATAATTATATTCTGTCATATATTCATAGTTTTGGAGTAACTGGTTAGGGCTTTAGAGTTTAACCAACGCAGTGTTCCGTCGTTATAGGCAAACCCGTAGTGGTGTGACGCATGATTCAGTGCTAATTTGCGGCAAACGTGGAGTGAGTGAGTATAGGGCTTAAGAGTTTAACCAATGCAGTGTTCTCTAGAAGCAAACTCAGAGTGGTTGGACGCATGATATAGAGTGTTAATTTGCGGCAAACGTGGAGTGAGTGAGTATAGGGCTTAAAAGTTTAACCAATTCAGTGTTTATTAGAGGCGAACTCGGAGTGGTTGGACGCATGATTTAGAGTGTTAATTTGCGGAAAACGTGGAGTGAGTGAGTATAGGGCTTAGGAGTTTAACCAATGCAGTGTTCATTAGAGGCGAACTCGGAGTGGTTGGACGCAAGTTTTAGAGTGTTAATTTGCGGCAAACGTGGAGTGAGTGAGAATAGGGCTTAGGAGTTTAACCAATGCAGTGTTCATTATAGGCGAACACGTGGAGTGAGTGAGTATAGGGCTTAGGAGTTTAACCAATGCAGTGTTCATTAGAGGCGAACTCGGAGTGGTTGAACGCATGATTTAGAGTGTTAATTTGCGGCAAACGTGGAGTGAGTGAGTATAGGGCTTAGGAATTTAACCAATGCAGTGTTCATTAGAGGCGAACTCAGAGTGGTTGGACGCATGATTTAGAGTGTTAATTTGCGGCAAACATGGAGTGAGTGAGTATAGGGCTTAAGAGTTTAACCAATGCAGTGTTCATTAGAGGCGAACTAATAATATATTCGTTATTTGTAGATCACGCAATATGCAATCTGAAGCCGATTTGGATTTACATGAAAATGTGTATACATGCTACAAACCTGCTGGTAAATAGTTCAAGGCAAGAATTTCAATGTTCTAGTTTTAAGTTGTTTTTATAACGACGTTAATAATTATTTTTTAGATTATTTTGGTGCTTATCGAGCAAGTCCAACAGGATTGTGTGAAAGTGGATCCCTTTTTTTTCACGTGCCGCCGGCTTGTACGTATGCTATACAGGATTCACGGAGGCTATTTGAAAGATTAACATCGCCCCAGCTAGACGCTTTTGGTTTATTATGTGAACAACATGAAAAAGTGACTAACGGACTAAGACATGGTTTTTTATTGGGCGACGGTACAGGTGTTGGCAAAAGTTCAATTATATCTGGTGTTATTTGTGAAAATATGTTTTGCAAACGTAACAGAGCTATATGGATCACATGTGATACTTCAAATTGTGCGTACGCGGGTCAGGAATTGCGCGAAATTAAGTACGAAGGGGAAATACTAAACACTCCTTATAAAGTCAACGATGGGAAAGAAGCAGTGCTGATTATTACCTACGATGCACTCGTTGGGGTACTAAACGCTGTACTAAATGAGTTTCTCTGCGGGAAACACTTTGATGGTGTTGTAAGTAATTGCATTTATTGTTCTTATTCAATCACATTACTGACCCATGCGTAATGTACCTTTTACTGTAATAATTTCATGTATACATTTTTGTTTTTGTAGTTAATATTTGATGAGTGTCACAAGGCTAAGAATCACAAAACGAAAACTGCTCAAGTAGTTAATATTCTGCAAGCTAAGCTACCGGATGCAAGGGTTGTGTACTCAAGTGCCACAGCTGCTTCTGACATAGATTGTCTACATTACGCTAGCAGACTCCATTTGTGGGGTAATGGACACCCACACAAGAACTTTGTAGATTTCAGAAACTATATAAGGTAAACAAAATTTTTTAAAACTAAGGTGTTGCTAGGTTGATAAAAAGACTAATTAAAGCTCTGTTACAGGGAAAAAGGGTTAACGCAATGGAAGTTTTAGCCATGGACATGCGAGCTAACGGAATATTTATTGCAAGAACGTTGGACTTTTCACGAACAGAGTACACTCCATTACCAATAGTGCCATCGGAAGACCAAACCAATATCTACAACCTTTTTTGTGACATTTGACAATATATTTACGCGCGATACAAAGATGGTAAAGCAGATAATGATGATAGTGAGGAAACGGAAAATGATGTACCAACTGGCTTCAACAGCATGTATTGGGGTTGTCATCAAATGTTTTTTCAAGAAATTTTGTCGTCATTCAAGGTTCAGAAAACAATTGATATTACAAAAAAAGCACGTACAGGAAGTACGCCCTTGAGTGTAGTTATAGGCTTACAATCAACAGGTGAATCAGCTATGCAGAATGGTCTTTCGTCAAAGGCTGAAGATATTATATTGCGTTTCATCAAGACAACTTTCAAAAACAATAAAGCAGTAATTAATGATATAATGAAATACATTGATTTTAAGCATCCTACGTATCCTGCTACTACTATTGATGCAATTATCGAAGGTCTTAAAGAAGTAAATATACCAGTAGCTGAACTGACTGGACGATTTTACAGATACACTAAAAATGGCGATAGGGTTTAAGCTGGAAAGCGAAAAAGGGAAGATGAAGTTGCAGATTTTCAAAGCGGTAAAAAACGTGTAGCAATTATTTCTGATGCTGCTTCAACAGGGATTTTTCTTCACTCATCACGGGTAGTAAAAAATCAAGATTGTAGGTTTCACATTATGATTGAATGGCCATGGAGTGCAGAAAAAACATTACAACAATTAGGAAGGACAAATAGAACAAATCAATCAATAGATCCGCATTATCTCATAATGTACACAACAATTCCAGGCGAAATGAGATACATAGCTCAAGTTTCATCTAAACTGAAAAAATTGGGAGCGATGACTCAAGGAAATCAAAATGCGTGGAACAAGTTAGCCTTGAACAATTTCGATTACTTCAACGTGTATGGTGAACAAGCTCTTGCCAAAATTTTAAAAGAATTTCCTGCACGGCTAACTGAATGCCTTGTCGCAGTCGGAATAGATAACACAAAAAAGATCAACACTGCAAGGTTTTTTAACCGACTTTTAGGAGTGTATATTGAACAGCAACGAGAAATTTACAGCAAATTTCTGGGGGCTTACAATTCTATTGTTAGCGAAGCAAAAATTGCAAACACATTTGAAGAAGCAATAGATGTACAAGAATACGGAGCCGCTGACATTTTAGAAAACAGCATTTACAAAATTGCGTCACCAAGTGGAGTGAAGAAAGTTGAATTAATAAAAGCGTTAGCTTATCGTGAAAATACATTTGATGATGTTGCGGTGAAAGTAATAGAAAACGATGGAAATTTTTTTTGTACATCGACCAAATTTAACGGAAGAGAGTGCGTATTTGCATATATTAAGGGTTGGGTCATCCGACCAACATTTGACCCAATAAGAGCATCTAGTGGGATATGTCAAACATGTCGAAAAGTGTACACTGAAAGAGCAAGACAAGTTTGGAACACACAATTGTTGTTTTTAAGACAAAGTTGTCTCTACAAGTATAGGTATGTTTTGATTATTCTGTAAATATTTTCGAATGCTTATTTGACGTGTTGTTGATAATAAATTATTTAATTTATTTTATAAAGGAGTGGTAAATGCGATAATACAGATTGCTGTTATGGGAAAAGCGCTCAAATGGTGTCAATGGTTTCTGGATCAGTTTTTTCCGTTAAAATGGCTCTAAACATCAGTTTAAAGTTGGTAGGGGTTACAAGTGCTAAGAAACGCTACACGGGAATAAGAATTCTTTCAAATCAATATGTTCAAACAAAAAATCAGCTTTTGATATTATCAAATGGAGATGTAAATGACGTAGACGATCTTAGCAATAAATCTCAAAACGATGAATAAAATGTTGTACAATTTAATCTTCTAAGCAGCCTTTGTTATTATTAAATTTGTGGGTCAGCGTCCATCGAATATTATTCTAACCATTTGGTTTTTATAGTTATGACAGCCAAATATTTAACAACCTTCGATACTGTAATTCGTGAGTATTAATTTAAACGTGCACCAAATTTTGACACATTAGCATCTCATGTAAATAGCAACTCGCACTAAATAATATAAACTTGCACCAAATGTAATAAATTTACGCCGAGCATACTTGTGATGATTGCTGTACTAAATTAAAAATGGTGGAAGTGAATTTTGTGCTAAAATCTTATTTATTTAGTTTTGGTGCAAATTAATATATTTCCCGTTTATTTCGTTTCGTTTATTCATTGATTTTGTCCGACGAATCAGTCAGTCTAAAGTGCGTCGCGATAGAAAGAACATCATGGAATTATGTGACAAGGAGCTAGTTAGTTTTTATACAAATTCAATTCCTGTAATTACACCGGTAATACGTAGAGATGAAGTTAATGCATCAGAACGGACAGTCACTAATTGTTCGAACCAAATTGAGAGTAGTAGGGAATTCAAATTTTTGTTACGAAATTTGGCTGTTATTATACAGACGATAAATAAGGTTGTGTCACGTTATCAGGAGTTCTCAAAATGTTTGCAGGACCCTTGTAGACATTACATTTGGGGAAGTATCGTCAGCAAACTTAAACGAGAGTTCGAATTTAGTTTTCACTATTTATTACATAAAAGCGACATCGATTTCCTTACAAAAAACATAAGGCCTGATATCTTCAAATCTTGTTTCTTTCACTTTTTGCTGAAAACCAGCTATTGGAGGAATAAGGAGTTAAAAATATTCACAGTGTGCAGCCATCTTTTTACTAAATACAGCAAAGGCTTGGATTTGCGCTCAGGTGATTTAAAACACTGCATTTTAAATTTTAAATCGCTAACTAAAACGTAACCATTTAAACCACTTAGAAGAAATAAAATGAACGATTGTCGTGATAAAATTCTACAACTCTAATTGTACGGTGACTTAAAAATTTAGGAAATTAATAATAAAATAATAAAACAGTAATCAAATAATAATTATATAATGATATATAATTATTTGAATAGAAATTAATATAGATTTCATCACAACAACCGCTACAGTTCTGTTCTTCTTTTTTATTACTATTATTTAATTACTATTACTGAACGTGGAAGATTTTTAACTATTGTGTTGTATTGTAATAGAATCCTTGCTGAAGAAATCGCCTAGAAGATCACTTTCTAATTATCGCATTTATAACAAAACTTCATTGGTAATAACGCAAGAAGTACAGGTTTAATTACCGCAATAAATATTAAAAATTATACTGAATTTAGTGAATATTTGAAAATGTAGATCAGAAACCAGTGCACAACTATTAATGTAAATGCACATTCAACAGTAAGATTTGTCACTCCGAAGACTACACACAAGCATATTATTCTACGCGTAATAGCATCCAAGTGTAAAGAAGGACTTAGTTGGAAATCTGATAAAGTTTGGCAAGATGTTATAAAGGTAAAAACAAATATTATTTCTACGTAATATGAATACTAAAAATATAACTACAACTTTTATTAACGTTTTTTTTCGTAAGGGAATGTCAGGGAACGCGGCAAGGAAAAAAGCGCAACGATTACTTATGAATTTACAGGAGGACGAATTTCCAGCAGATATGACAGCCGAAGATGTTCAGTTATTGAAGGATCAACAACTTTTGGAAATACAGAAATCAAAGTATACTACACTTTTTCTATAGAAAACCTCTTTACATTCTAGGCATACATATGATTTGTTATCAAATGTGTCTGTTACTACATAGATTTTTAAAAAATAATAAGGCAACAAAACCTGTTGGTGGAACAACACGAACTGCGCGAAACGAAAACATCGTTACAAATGCGTAACATTATGATTTTATTCCTTTAATTGTAACAGACATTAATATAAAAAACAGCGTACTGACTCTTTGAAATTAATAATATTATATACAACAGGTATCCTGCAGTACAGAAATGTTCCAAAACCGTCATGGTCTCAGCGACAACAGAGCTTTCGGAGGCCTGTTTAGTTAATCAGGAGGACGATTCGATACCTTTGGATACCACTGATCAGTTAGTAATACCAAACTATGTAGAAATTCCTAATGCCATGCTGAAAGCACTTAATGTTATTAATGAAGTTCGGCGTTTAGAATCATGTCGTTCCAGTGCTGTTGCTAAAAATGCATACACGTAATTTTACAAACATTTAATCGTTTCAAATATTTTTGTTTTAAATGGTGTTTAAACAAAAACAAATTTCGCTTGTTTATTGCAGTGTTATTATGATAATCCATGACTACATGTGCCTTCTGAGCGGACAAGGAAAATGTAACCGAAAAAAAAGTCCAGCAGAAAAAATCCGAGATGTTTTGAAACTACGGGACGTCGGGGGAAATAACTTTGTTATTGCTTCGGACTTTATGATAAGGTTTAGTTTGATTCATATCGTAAAACTAACTTTCGACTAACTTAATATCAAATAGGCAAATTGATTACTGCAGCACAATGACAACGGCCCACAACGTAATAAAAAACTATCGTGACCCTGACGCAGGCGAATTCTAAGATTTACCTAAATGTACGAGCTATAAACATGGTGTACCCTGGTACCATTTTCAAATTTAACATATACGGGAAGAGGTTTGTATTGACAAGTAATTATGTAAAAATCTGAAATATAAATAATGAAAACCTGCTTTAATATATTGACAAACATTTATTTCTGGCATATATGACATTTTAAAACTATTTTTTTTTAAAGCGCAAACGTGAAACCACATCTACGTATCCCATAAATTTTGCATACAATTCTGGTTAAATATTTTAGTCCTGAATTATTATTTTATGGTATTTATTACATTGAACTTTGACTTCAACTCTGCGTTCCATTTGCTTCGCCTTATTGAATTTATTAGTATTACATGCATACCCAGATGCTGAACAGAGGTGACATTATTTTTCTAATTACATTTTAATAGGTACATTTTTAGGCCCCCTCCGTATGAGGGGGGACTATTTAATCGTTCGTTCTGGTCTGTTAGTCCGTCGCCAGGATATTTCTCGTAGGATGTTGCAGAGATATGAAATTTGGCAGACATGTGGAGCAGTCAAGTATGTGGCCTATTGAAATTCAGGGTCGTCAGGTTAATCAAAAGAAAATTATTCCCAGACAAGTGCACATTTTAACTGAAGTGCCATCTGCCACTTTGTACCATACTAAATAATTACAAGAGCTTTACTAACTTTCAAAAAAATGGCGTTTGGTCCTTGGAATTACAAATATAGCTAAGCAGTTAAATTAATACAAACTGGCATTTTTGAAAATATGCATTTTGTAAATAAAAATTGTAAATTATATTTGAATGTTTGTTTGATTTTCATGATTTTCTTGTTAATTATAAATAGGTATAAGTTCACATCGAAGTAGACATTTAATTTTATTATGAGAACTACGTTTCGGACAACTGGCCTTCATCAGGTTTAATCGTAGAATCTCTTGTAAAATGTTATTTAGTCTTTGATTTTGCCTGAAGAAGGGTGTATCCCCAAACGTTGCTCCTAATAAATGTTTTAATTGTGAAATAATTGTCCTCATTACTTTTTAAAATAGTTAAATTAATGCAATCAAATTAACCTTATGGATCCATAGGTTTAATATAATTGCATTTACGCATGCGCATTGCGCATATGAAATCTTACAGCCAGAGATCACACCTTTACACAAAATTCCATCTTCATTTCTTAGCGACCTTATTAAATCGTTGTCTAAAGCGATCAAGGAAATAATTGGACTCCCCGATGACATTTCCAATGCAATGTTGTACGCTTCTAAAAAGGTTCGAGGATGGCAGATAATGAACGCTTAAAAGGGAAGGGTGGAGTGTGGTACGCTCGAAATGAGAAAACTATAGTAACAACATGTTAAGTATCACCAGTAGAGATTGTTTGTACCAATCATTCCCCTGCAAATTGGGTTTGG
>JAQGAK010003831.1:0-13835 GCA_034696945.1 Lipothrix lubbocki
TGGGATGTTTCCCGATTCCTTTGACAAGTCCTTCCAGTCCGTCGTCGACGAAATTGAAGAGCATCGGGAATAAATCATACTCTGGTTGTCGGACTTGGGGTTGCTGGACTGAGAAGTAGGGATGTCCCAAGGTTCTGTAGATGGTGCGGCAAGGCATTTTGATTTCCTGCAAATAAAAAAATTACTATTAATAAAATTCAAATACAGATATTCCCTTCAAATTCCTATTATTTCAAGATTTTTTAATTATTTAAATTTTAATGACTAATACAACTTTACAAAATTCATGTAGTTCTATATTACGAATTTTAATTGTAAAAAATAAGATTTTACAGTTTGCTTCGGTGAAAATATTTAAATAACAAAATTTACCTTTGTTTTAGTAAATCCGAATAAATGAACAATTTTCTTTCAAAATTTGAAATGTTTGTGTAAGATTCTAACGTTGGCTAAGTTGGCTTTGGTTGACGTTAGTGAAGTAACTGCACAGCGATAACTGTTTCGTCGTAAATTTAAAGTTTTAAACGTTTGTAATAAAAGAGAGGTTTTGAAATATAAATACAATGTTATTCTTTTCGGTATTGACAACGCTTGTGTAAAGGTGGAAGAGCTGTATACTCTTGTTTATCGTCAAAGAGTTGAGAATTGAACTGTGCTCAAGCAACTCGAGCTGTCGGTGTTTTATACCCTGAGACTCGCAATGCTGAAGTGCAAATTACGTTTTTTCCTTCAGTCATATACATACGGATGAATCATTATCGAGCTCTCTAGAGTGTTGTGGAAGCTACGCGAAAGGGCTTCTCCCTGCTTCTCGTACGTTCTGGGCATATCTTTGTATACGTTTTCTATTCACAGCACACAGCGAAGTTGAAAATTTGCTATGTGATTCGTAATAGTGCAATTGCAAGTGAAGCTTCTACAACATTCGAGCGTACTGATGCAATGGAAATACAGATATGTTTTGGCCAAAGTCAATGTTAAACATGTTGTTGTATCGGTATCCGAAGCTTCTCTAACATTCCAGCAGCGGTTTAGCATTATGTTCATGTTGGCTTGTTTGTGCGTTTACATTTATTGTAAATAAAATAGATAAAATTGTAAATAAATAAATAAAAGTAGCAATGTATAAAAATAATACTCAAAATTAATGTACCACAAATTGTAGTACAGTTGTACCAAAATGTAATATGCATCTAAATAGAATAAATACTATAATAATAACAAACTAATTAAGTCGTTAACGGAAATTATTATTAAAAAATTAGGAAAATAAAATAATTTGATATGGTTAAAAATCAATATATAACCTTTTGAATTATTTTGGTATAACGCCTTTGATGCTGTCATTCCTATTTTTATAACTGGATGTTATTTTTATAATCTGTGGTTGGTAGAGTAGAAGTTTTCGTTGGTTATTGACGTCAGAAGAGATTTTATGTTTTTACTGTTTCATCTCTTCTAAAATAAAATGTGCATTTTTTATATTCTGTAATATTTTTAATGGTTACTGTATTATTTTAAAGCTTTTTTTAATATGATTCAGAATAATTTTAACATCGTTTAGATTCTTATAATTTCAGAAAATTCTAAACTCTGTCATCCATAATTAAACTTGTTTAATAAAATAATTGTTTTTAGCATGCATAATGTTTAATTTTTTTAAAGAATTTTGTTTAACGTTCATATTTTATACAATTTGTTGGCGGATTTTAATAAGGTTTGGTTTGGCTGAGCCAGGACAAGAGATTTTAGAGCCAGGCCATAAGAAATTTTGCAAAAAGTGGGTATATGTTATAACTAGGCCGATGATAACATTTTAGAGTCAGAGACAGGACAAGAGAAATTTTAAGACTGCACCATTGATTATTAGGTTAATTTAATGAAAGGCGATAGTATTCATGATATGATCCGATTTTCCCGAAGATTAATGGAGAGATTTTATTCAAATAAACTATTTTATTCATAGCTTGACCACATTTTAATTTTACTACCTAGGTATAAGATGTAAAATCAAGATGGCAGGGTAACAGACTTGCATCTGGGTACCTACTAGTACTCAACTACCCAAATATATTACCTAACTAAATATAATAGGTACGTATGTATGCTTCAGAAAAATTGTTAAGGTACTTTACTTACGTTATCATAATAGTTCCATTCCACAATTGAATGATTTATCTATGAACTTGTAATATTTTTATTACACTTCAGTAGAAACACATTGGCGTATCAGCTAAATGCATGCAACGAAAAATTCAGAAATATAGTAATAAAATTAAAAGTGAAAATCATTAACAAATAAAGATGTAATCAAAAGTAAAAGTAGAATGCTCCAAAATACTACATATTTGATTTTCATTGGCATGTTCATTGGCTAGAATTTCCTGAATGTTAAATTAAATGATTTTTCATCTAATATGTAATTTTATTAAAGAGCCAAGAGTTTTTTTTAAATTGTTGAAAATTTGGCTAAATTGATTTTAGAACTAAAGGAATCCGTCTGGCATATTTTGATGCAAGTGGAACGCGCCCGTTCAATTCGGCGCAGAAATTGTTTAATCAGCTAACAGTGACATTAATTCTCTACGGGGTAAGATGAAACAAAACATGAAAATGCTAGTAAAATGTAGAAACCAAAGAGAATAATATTGGTGAACATAAAATAAAATAAATAGAAATGAGCTAAAACATGCTTAAATTTTTTTTTAAATTATTTAATTTTTGTATTATATTAAAAAATATTTTCATTAGTATCTTTTTATTCAAATCACCTGGAATGACGTCCAAAACTTTTTATTTTGATCCTTTTCATAAATTCAATTTAGTTTTCCTTAGCCGGTGCATCGAGGGTATTTTCCTTTTCCACTGGAACAGTGATGTCCTGTGGTACAGGGACCGGGGCTTCAATCATTAGAACTCCTTCTGCGGACAAGTTAGACGTCAAATCGTCCACCTTCACTTTCTCTGGCAATTGGATTTTCTTGGTGAAAACTTGCGATAATTGAGAT
Source organism: Lipothrix lubbocki (assembly GCA_034696945.1). Taxonomy (NCBI): domain Eukaryota; kingdom Metazoa; phylum Arthropoda; class Collembola; order Symphypleona; family Sminthuridae; genus Lipothrix; species Lipothrix lubbocki. Next base: position 3,009 of record JAQGAK010003831.1, read on the forward strand.
GATCCATCCTCGGAAGTCTTCTCCATCTTTATTTCGACAACTAAATATCCATCTTTCACACTTAACTTCAAGTCCTCTGGTTTAGCGTTTCCGTCCAGTGGGATCCTCACTGTGAATTTGCCTTCCTTGACCCCGATCAACGTCCTTACTGGGTCAATGATATTTCGGCAACATTTTTCTTCTTTCCGGCAGCTCGGTCGACAGTTTGAATTTCGCTCTTTCATGCAGTGGGAGCGATGTCGGTGGCCATGCTCGCCGTGATGATGGCCTTCGTGGTGACCTTCATGGTGACTGTGATGATGGCCTTCATGGTGACAGTGGTGATGACCTTCGTGATGGTGCCCGTGATTGTGACCATGATGATGATCTTTATGATGACCTCCGTCGTGATCAGCGTGATGATCTCCGTGATGTCCACTAGGAACGTTTCCGTGATGATGTTCATGGTCCAGGCGACCTCCGTGGTGATCTTTGTGGTCATGGTGACCTCCATGATGACCTCCGTGGTGACCACTATGATGACATCCGTGATGCCCACCATGAAGAAGGCCAAAGTGACCAAATCCATGCCGTCCGTGTCCACAGCCTCCCGGACCTCCCCCACCAAATCGGAAATGACAATGACGATTCACAGAGTCTGTCCCAACATTATTGATATCTTCCTCGTCGCTGGATTCAAAATTCCCAAACTCTCTGGAGTTTACGTCCACTCGTTGATCATGGCAGGGATGACCGTAAGGGAATTTAAACATTCCTTCTCGACCTCGGCTAGCGAATTTGCAACCGTGAGCCATTGTTTTTATTCAGTCAATGAGAGAATTCACTTGAAAAATAATATTCTCTGTATTTATATTGGTGACTACTTCTGGTGCAACGTTCACAATACTATAGAAAATATTACGTTGACGGGAAGTTGAAAATGTGTAAATAATATAGCAATAACTGCCGTAGTTGGAAACAATGTACCTATTTAATAAGTGCAACTTGTGTTTACAAGTGACGAGAGAGTTGTTGTGATGATGGGAGACGTGGCCGTCCATTGTTTTATACCTGAGCGAAATTCCGCTTCTGCAAATGTTCAACGTTTTTGCACAATGAACTCAATAGTGCAAATGCGAGGAGAGTCTCAACGTATGTATGTATAAACTATATGTATATGTAAAAGCGCAACTAACGGTCAAGCCGTTGAACGTTGCATTTGTACATATACTATGTACCTACATTGTATGTCCGGACCATAACTTTCAATGTTGTTTTTCGCGGTTATGGTTATTGCTATCTTCGCTCTGACGCTAAAGGAATTCCTAGCGGTTATAATAACGCTCTCGACGTTATTGCGATAGGTTATTCAAACGTTGGCAACAGTCCAAAGTACAATAACTTACGCGGTGTAGAGTGACTTTCAAGCGTTTCAACAAAATATGGTGCGAAATAACCAGTTGATGCTGTCATTCCTTTTTTTACAACTTGGTCGACGTTATTATTGTAACGCTCGTTAGGCAAATGTTATTAGTTGGTTATTGATATCCTCAGGACTTTGTTCAGACTCGACGTTGATGCCGCCGAAGAATTGGCCACAAAATTTGGGTGCACTAATGCAGTCGTAATGTCATTTCATTATTTATACATACAATTACATGACTTATAATTGCGCAACAACGTGGTCTGAGTTTGTTGCTTTATTGACAAACGGATAAAAATACATAGATTTGAAAGTAAAATAAATGGACGTTTGTAATTATTACAACTTTCATTTTTATTGCTGGAGACTACACCTTAACATTTTACAACCTTAAATCAATGGTCGATCATTCATTTTTACAATTATTAATTAATTAAATGATTATATTTTACGAATTTTATATATTGTTCGTACTTATCATAAAAATTGAATACTTTACACATTTACAACTTATTTAAGATTTATTTCGTCGTCTTTTTATTCGACAGTCGTTGGACATTCTGGGAAGATTTGAGAGTCAAAGGGTGATTAAATCCAAGAATTTGTATTCTTGCTTCAAACACCGTCCGATGGACTTCTAAAGCGTCTTCAAACTTATTTTCAGTCTCAAAAACATCAGCCAAGCTCCCATGCGTTGCCAGAGTATGAGGATGACAATCTCCAAGAACGTCTCTTCGAAGTTTCAGAACTACTAGGAAGAGGTCCGAAGCTTGTTTGATCTTCCCTTGTCTCTGTAAAATCTCCCCGATAATTTGTAGCGTCCCAGCGACATCTGGATGAGTTTCCCCGAGGATGTCCTTCTGGTCTTGTAGTAGTTTAAAGCAACTTGTCAAAGCTTTTTCGGGACTTCCTGCAAGGGCCAAGGCTTGTAAATAATTCTGCTCTGCCGCCAAAGTTAATGGATGCTTTTCTCCCAATAATGAATCTTTTCTTGATTGCAGAATCTTAGAAAATATTTTTAAAGATTCTTTATATTTGGTTAATTTTGATAAAATTACTGCTTGGAGCCTCAAACTTTCGAGCATATCTGGATGATTCGAGTTTAAAACCTGTTGACGATTTTGCAGGACGTTCGTGTAAAGTTTTAGAGCTTCGTCATATTTCCCTAAAGCGGTCAGAATGAATCCCTGATTGTTTAAAGACGATAAAGTTTCAGATCTGTCCGGACCGTAAATTCTGGTTCGAGCTTCAACAACTGCTTTGCTTAATTCAAAGGCTTGATCGTATTTTCCGCATTTCTCCAGTACAAGGACTAGATTGTGTTTAGTTGTGAGCAAATCTTTCTCATCGGCTTTGGATTTCTCTTGAAGATTCAAAACTTCTTGGGTAATTGTTAGAGCTTCTTCGTATTTCCCCATCTCCTGGAGCACTATTGCCATTTTCCGGCGAGACGCCAGAGTGTCGGAGTGATTCAAGCCTAAAATGATTTGTTGGGATTGGAAAGTTGCGGACAGGAGGTAATAAGCCAGGGAATATTGACCGAGGTTGTCCAACACATAAGCCAGATTATACTTTGTAAGTAATGTATCGGGATGTTGGGAGCCCAGCGTCTTTTCCTGGATCTTCAAAATAGCTTCGTAGTGCTGAAGGGCTTCGACAAACTTCCTTTGATCATCCAAGATCGATGCTAGATTATGTCGAGTCGTCAAAGTATCGGGATGACTCTTCCCCAGAATCTTCGTCTGCCGCTTGAAAATATCTTCATAGATGGACAAAGCTTCTTGATATTGTTTCTGCTCTTGGAGGATCCAAGCTTGATGAAGTCGAATAGCAATCTTGTCCAATTTATTCAGATTGTCCAGTTCTAAAAGGTTTTTGATCAATGATCCTGCTTTATCCAGATCCTCTGCATCGACGAGCGTCGTCACAAGGAGTAAATTCGTTGACATAATCATTTCTGGCAATATTTCTTTACATTGCAGGACTTGTTCGAAGACCTCAATGGCTTCCGGATAATTCCTCAAGTCTCGGAGGATGCAACCTTTGTAAACCATTGCCGTTAGAGTGTCGGGATGAGCAATTCCTGATTTGATTCTGCAGGATTCGACTACTTTTGAAATGATTTCTTTCGCTTCAGGATATCTTTGCAATTTCCGGAGGAGATCAAATATATCAAGTTGGATGGACATGGGGTCCAAATGAGGATGAATATTTTCATTTTTTTCTAATAATAATAATTGTTGGTTCATTTGTGCACTCACAGAATCCGCCAGTGCTTGATTAATCTTCAATGCCTCTTCATATCGATTTAACTTTGTTAATACAAAACCGAGTTTGTAATTTATAAAGGTCGTGTCTTCATTTCCGGATGCGATTGCTTCGGAGAGTTCTGCCGTCAACAGTTGAAGTGCTCGGTCATAGTTCCCGTTCTTCATGTAAGTTTGGGTTTTGAAATTTTTCTCATCTGAACTGATTGACTCCGCTCTATTCGCCTTATTGGTTAATGCTAATAAACTGACCACAGGAACTTCCCTACTGACCTCCGATTTCTTATTATTCCCCGCGGGCTTCAGATAAGCAAATAGTTTCTGAGCGCCTTTTTTCATTTTCACCAGACAATATTTTAATAAGCTTATTCCAGCACAGTTGATGAAAGTAATCTGCAAATAAAATGAAAATGAAAACTGAAACACTATACACAGCTGTAATTTATTAACCAGTAATATTGCTAAATACGTTAGAACATGGTGATAAAAAAAGATAATAAAACAAACTCACCTACATGAGTGATAACAAGCTTCGAAACCTTATTATTTCCTCTAAGTCACATGCAGATTAGATAAAATAAATATTAGAATAATAATTCCGAGAGTTTAACAGTGGAGAAATAAATATGGAACTCATAATTTTTTGAAGCTTCTATATTATTAATTGTATCTCAACTCGTTTACAAGACAAGACTGAATATATTAAGTTACCAAAATATCCAGTCAGTAAATTTGTATAAAAATACACTCAATTATTATGTCATGGTAGATTAATTAAAAGATAAATTTAGACAGTTTAATTACTTAAAAATAAATTACTTGTAATTACATAATTCCATTTACGCACAACTCCACTCAGCTATACACAAATAATGAAGATTACAACTAAAAATAAATAAAATGATAAAAAATGATGAAGAAATGTGATCTACGGTCGTTCAGTGATTCTAGGAAACTGCAAAAAAAATAGCATGACATGACATGACGCATCATCATATGCACTCTGCAGGACTTCAAAAGTTAGTCTTGTTGTAGGGAAGGAAAGACTATAATCTATGTACATTTTATTATTTGCGTATTTAGATATTTTCACTGTACTAATGATGTACTAATCACAATATATGCATAATCTGACAGAGATTAAAATATTGTCATCATCGCAAGTTGGAAGGTCAAAGATTTACTATATAAAGCTTTTTTGGTACAGGATTTTGTTGAGGTGCTCGTCGATCGTTGAAGAGGCAAATATAACTATCACCACAGTAGTTATAATGCAAGAATGATCACAGCAGAGCCCGAATATTATTTTTAAAGTTTGGAATGCAACAGTAACTATCCCGTTTATTTAACATTGTAAAGACACATCAGTGGTATTAACTGTTGAATATTCTCCCTTTCTACAACATGGAAGACTTAGCTGTAAGCAGCAACGGAATTTTGCTTGCCGTATAAATGCGCTATACTCATGACAATGTAAACACATCGGCCATGCTTTTAAACGACATGGTCAGTTTTGCATTCGAATAATTGTGAAAGATTATCCGTAGTCAATCTGGCTTTTTCAGCATACAGTACGCTGATAGTTATATTTGCCTCTTGAACAATGTGCTTCTGTTATTGAAGTGCTTTATTAATCAGAAAATGACGTCAATAATGGTTACTATCATAAATGTATTAATGTACATATTAAAGAGCTTATTAAAATTTCCAAATAATTTGTGTTACGTTTTTATCCCGTGACTTTGCATGTGGAAATATATGACTCACCTTAAAATCTGTATATTGTTTATTTTATATGGTAATAAGATATCGGATCTGGACATCACTATTCCGAGGTTTTAGTCTTTTCTCTGGAATTTCGACACTGGCTATCATATATATCATTACTTGGAAAAAAGTCATTCGTAGATCATAAAAATAATAAATGAAGATGATAAAGTTAAATGTAAATATTTACGGTAAATGAGTTATAAAGTTAGGATGAAAATTTATTTAGTAATCCAAGCTGCTACGAATTTTGAACCGTTCAACTTATTTCAATTTCAACAAGCTCAAGTCAACTCAGTTTGACTAACTAAGCATACATACATACAGTGCTTCCGCACTCCCTAGATGGGGGTCAATCCCAGATTTTTTGGTTAAAATCACAAAATGTGTGTACGATTAAAAAGGAAAATCATTGAAATTATAAAAAAAATTTGTATGTTAAATATTGATTGTATGCTGAATCGCACTAAACAGATGGAATATTGCACGTATATGTATTTTTATGGTTAAGGTTTTATCAAAGACATCTCGATTTATTTGTACAAACTTTGCTAGAAAACTTTGTTAAATTCTCGATATCAGGTCCGAATACTTTGAATTCTCGGATGACTTGACTAGGCTTCACTGCTTGTGATGACTTCGTATTTAAACACCACTCCGTTCTTGTTGAAGGAGTATTCTGGGACGATTTTTCGGCTTAGCTGTACGTCCATATAAGAATAATTTATTAATTAACAACCATTTTCAATATTTAAATATTTAATAAATTGCATACACCCCTAATATTAATGCTCTACTGCTTAATTTACTGCCAAATAATAATAATAATTTAGAAAATACTAAATCAACTCCTAATGCATCAGTTTTGGTAATTTTCATAATTTTTTAATTCATTTTTATTTAATTGACCCAAACTGACCCTTTTCCATTCGCCTTTATCCTCCAGAGCATCCATGAAAGGCTCCAGTTTGTCCACGTATTCCTGTACATAGGACAGGTATTCTTCTCGCATCACAATAATGACTATTCCGCCTGTTGACGATACATAATAATAAATAATTTATCATTTGTTCATTTGTCAAAATGTTTAGTTTTTAATTATTATTAATTTTATTATTATAAATTTTATTATTATTAATTATATTATTATTAATTTTATTATTATTAATTTTAATATTATAAATTTTATTATTATAAATTTTATTATTATAAATTTTATTATTATTAATTTTAATATTATAAATTTTATTATTATTATTACCCGGTCTGACCACCCGAATCATCTCCTCGACAGCTTGGACGGGAATATGACCTTCGCCCATGCCACCAGCAATTACGAGAGCGTCGTATGTATCTGAAAAATTATTTTAAAATCATATTGTTGTCAATCTTATGTTCAACAATAGACGAACGTTGTTTAATTAAATTACGTTTATTTATTGATCTGTTAATTAACTTACTTGGAGCAATCCCTTCCACTGCATTGTAACCAATCGGGGTCTCAAATTTGTCTTGGTAAATATTACGTCCGGTGAGGACTTTCAACATTCCCGCGGAGGGCTCCAGGGCGTCGATCAGCCTTTAAAAATCATGACAATTTATAAATTTGCAGTAGATATATAGTATTTTATTATTTAAATAATTTTTATTATGTAATCATTTTTTATTGAAATTTTAAAATGATTTCCAACGAATATCTCCTTTTTGAATTTTGAATTTAAATAAAAATTTATTTACCTAAATCCTCGGTTATGAAGTTCATATCCAACTCTTCCGGTGCCAGCCGCTACGTCAAGAATTTTTACTGAAGACCTCAAATCCGTTGCGTAATGTTCGGCCATAGCGTCGCCTGCGATTTCCGGACCGTTGTATCTTCCCGGGCAAAGGTCCTAATTAAAACATTTCAATGTTATCAATTTTAGTAATGACTGGCAACAATGAATTATTAATAGTTCGTCGGCGAAGGATTTTTCAAAGTACCAATTCTATCCCTTCAACACAGAAAGAGGTACTTTTTGACACTTCGCCGACGATTTGCATTTATTAATGAAGCAAATTGAACACAATTAAATACATAAATTTAAATGAACAATATACAACATTTTAATTATTTTTAAAAGAAGAGCAAATTAATCCACAATTATATTAAGTGGGATTAAAACAATCCCGAAATAAATTACCACGTCATAATTATTGGCCCAATCGCTGTACGCGTTGATCATTTCCTGGTGTGAAATCCCTTTCTTATGTGCTCTGTAATTAGCCAAATACGCGCCAGAGTCATCTTCCTGAACATTTTCAAACCCCTCAACTTTTGGCAGAGCTCCATTTGTTACTCCATTAACGGCTTCGGCTTTCGTCACGTCACCATTTGTCATTCCTTGTGATGCCATAATGAAGGTTCTATAGCATTGTTAAACCACATAATTATGTATAAAAATTCCTTTAAATAAATTTCTCCATTCATTGCAGTAATGAAAACAATTTTGTTTTTATTTTTACAATTTTAGGATTTAATAATCGTTAATATTTATTAAGAATAAATAAAATAAAATATTATATTTAATATTTGTTTTATTTTTATTTAATATTTAATGGTATAATATTTATTTTATTATTTATTTTATATTTAATGGTATAATATTTATTATTTAATTTATTATTTATTTTATATTTAATGGTATAATATTTATTATTTATTTTTATTATTTATTTAATATTTAATGGTAAAGTATTTAAAGCTTATTTAATAATTTTATTTATAATACTTAGTTAAATTTTACATAAAAATATTTTGTACATACTTGAAATTACAGCGAAGTGGGAATCAAAACTGCAGGATGCTACTAGTCAGGAGGAAATGTTACAAGTAAGTAACTGAAATCATCGTTGGTTTATCTATTTTGCCCCGGCCCCTAAAATATTGACGGCACATGGCACGACGGCACAAAAGTCTGTTGCTTTACAGAATCTGCTCGCTGATTATTATGTTCTCACAATCAGTGTAAACCATAAGCTTATTACTAGTTTCCCATTCCAAGAATTTTATGAAGTTCATGGCTCATTCACTACATCTTAGTACGTACGTTGATAGGTTAAACTGTCCATGTTTTAAAACTGTGATTAATAAATGATTCTATTCATGACAATATCATAATACTGTCGGGTACATACAATGGCAACAAATGCTATACGTCCTCGTGTCTGTCAAAGTTGTGGAAATACATATTAAATAAGGCACATGCCTAATATTTGTACAAACTTAAAGCTCCAATTATTTATGAATGTGAACACTTGTGTGAATGCTAATACTACTTGCTCAATAATAATTTTACATAAAAAACGCATGTGAAAATAGTAAGTTTTATTCCTTGTAAAAATAAAATATAAATTGGGTGTAAAAATTAGCGTAATAATACTTTCTAACTTTTTAATGCATGTAAAAATAATAGATTATAATTTTTTTTTATTATTAATTTATTTTTATATTAACTTGTTATTCTTGAATCGACGACATCAAACCACATTTAAATTGTTTTAAAACATTTCTTTCGAATTTCTAGAAGAATACTTGACGTGAGTGCGGTTAATCCGTTCATTATTATTATCGCAGATATTATCCCATCCCAGCAGATTGCTTGTTGTGAAATTTATTCGATTGCAGATTAAAAGTTCGAAATCATATAAGAGTTGTGTGCTCGTTTCTTGCGCTTATCAGGGATCCATGCTCTCTGATTGAGTCTTGATATATGCCAATATTTTATGTGCATTTGATATGTTTATTAAATATGTTAATATTGCATTGCAATATATGTACATTTTATGATTCTTTATAGCAGCAGCGTAGGTTAGGTTTGCAAAAGTGCTAAAAAAAATAAAAAAAAAAAAAATACAAAAATTAAATTTGAAGCAGATTTATGAAGACTGAATACACGACATAACCGTATGTGTTCATAAAAATAAACAAAATAGCTACGACGACGACTTAATGATAACCATGCTAATTCAATTTTTAATTCAATTTACAACGATTCCATTCATTAATTTATTGATGTACATCTTTGCCCTAACAAGAATATTACATGGATACAACGATAGAAGAGAGTTCAAATATTTTGTACCGCGTCGTAGCCAGAGGATCAGTAAACTTTTTCCTTTTATTTGACACACGATTTTTTTCCGCGCTTGAGAGGTTATGGACAGTGTGAGCTAACTTTCGAGACAAAGCCGGTATTTATATACACGGAACATAGATTACTTGTTGAACCATTAATTGTGGCACTTTCATATGCAGCAAGATAAGTAGATAATCTTGGAGCCGCTTGTAACTTTAACTTTGGCATTAAATTCGAAGAGATCCGATGAATAGTTTTTAGGAAAAAAATATAAAAATTTTGAAGTTGTGAATTTTGTATGCAGTTCTCATAATAATTCCTAAACAGACGAAGGGATTTTTCATTCAAACTTTTTGCACGTATTTCCGGGATCAATAGATATGTACTTGTCATTGTCCCACATCGAATAATTCATTTTTTTTGAAAAACAATTTTTATGACTATGGATTGACCTATGTAAAAAAAGTCTCCACTATTGGAAATCAAAGTATTATACACTGAATAGTTCTTGAGACTTGCTTAATAAAGTTGAATAATAATAATCATAATAACAATTTTACAGTTTTGGAATTGATATTTTTATTAATTTACTACTCTCTCTCCTCCTACATTTCAATCCTTTGCGCAAGCATTAAATAATCGCGAAGCGATGGTTTTTGTATCATTTTTATGAAACCTTGAAATATAAATTTATGAAAAGTGAGAATATCATATCAAAATATTTGGAATATACCTATCCTATTCACTTACGCAAAATTAAACACTTATTTACTGGTTGAAACAAGGGCTTAAACGGATTTAAAATGAAATAAATTATTATGAATAAATAACTTGGGTTATAATAAATTATTATTAATTAATATTTAAAATATAACTTTCAAAAGAATGTCCACACAAATACCAAACATAACAATTTTATGCTGAACTACAAAGCGTAATAAATAGATTGTAGATGGTCATAGGCCAAGGTAAATTAAGCACACGAAATTTTGTGAAGTGGAGTCGGAAAATTGACCTTTACAAAAAACCTTGGTAAAATCAAATATTCTTTTATAGACGACGTAACCATGTACTACATACTATTTTCCTCTTTTTCCATCCCCTGTTTCTTCTATGACTCCGCAGTTCATTTACCCTTTTTCTTCTTATTACGTACTTCCTTCTCATAATAATCCTTGCACATGCAGTAATTTTTTAAGGCCATATCGCTTAGGCAATCAATTTGACCTTCATAACTATTTATCCGACTAATATCGCCGACGATACTCATCGTATC
>JAQGAK010003832.1:0-13832 GCA_034696945.1 Lipothrix lubbocki
TTTGTATTTATTTTGTATTTATTTTGTATTTATTTTGTATTTATTTTGTATTTATTTTGTATTTATTTTGTATTTACGCCTCTGATTTAAACCAAATGGAATCCACTTCCAATGAAAACCGCTGAATCGTCCTTTCCCCATCATTTGAAAAGTATATAGAGGAATAATTATTCTAATTAAAAATCGTAGGCACGTTTTAACCCAAATATCCCCGAAATTCGCCACAATCCCCACTTTCCAAAAATGGTCTCCCTCTTCCACGCCATTAAATAAATGGAAAGGGGCTTAGAGAAAAATGCATGATTCAACTCATTTTTTGACGACGCCAGGGAGAAAGTTGCTGGAACTCTGAGTAAATTAGACTAATTAGCTGTTGAGCAGGATTCTCTGTGTGAGTCTTAAGCCCGTAAGCGGCAGATGCTGACAAGGCATTAAATCCATAAGCCGACAACTTTCCTTTATTGTTTCGTCTCTCCCTCCCAAAAAAAATAACTTTTCCCGAATTCCGTGACTTTCTCTCTATTTCTGCAAAAGCCTAAAAAAAACTTTGTTTTTTTCCTCGCTCCGGTTGTGCTATTTTTTCTAATGACAAAAATGAGTTTTTAGTGGTGAAAGTCACGATTTGTCAGCGGCTTTTGCTCCGAAACTTTCCTCTTTCGAATTCCTCTTCCAAGGACACAATTTTGTTGCACAGTGCCCCAACAGAATTAATTATTCCCTTTTTTCGGTAAACAATGCTTTTTCTAAATTAAAAAGTCGTCTTTAATTCTGTTTTTTTTAATTTTTCGAAATTCTAATTTTTTTTAAATTTGAAATTCTAATTTTTTAAAACAATTTAATATTCTGACTTTTTTAAAAATTTGAAATTCGGATTTTATTTAAAATTTGAAATTCTAATTTTTTTTAAATTTGAAATTCTAATTTTTTTTAAATTTAAAATACTGATTTGTTTAAAATTGAAATTCTGATATTTTTTAAAAATTTGAAATTAATTTTTTAGAATTCCAAATCTTTCCCGTAAAAAAAATTTAAATTTGAGAATTTCTGGCAATGTGCTGATTTAAAAAAAACCAGATAAATCAAAATTAATTTTAAAAAGCGCGCTTTGTAAATTTCGGTGAAAGTGGAAGGTTGCAGAAGGGTAAAGGAATGCCAAAGGTCTGGTTCCAGAATTTTTTTCCTGAGTACTTTGGGAGAAATAAAAAACATAAAATCTACATCATGAGGAGTTGCCAGGGAGAGGGGACGAATTGATTGGTTTTTCCATGTACCAAGTACGTGTTCATGTTTGATTGTGGAGGGAAAGGCAGGGAGAAAGGGAGAGAGAGAGAGAGAGAGCAAAGGCATCAATCAGGGACAAAAAACAAGTCTGCACACCTACAACCGTCAACAACTTTTATCGCAAGTTCATTTGACTCGAGTCGTTGTTTTTGATTGATCTTTTTGCAGTCATTAGGGCAGCTTTGAGCAAATGTAGCGTAAATCCCTTTCCGCTCTCTCTCTCTCTCTCTTTCTCTCTCTCTCTTTTTCTCTTCAGGTTTATATCCCACAGCACGGCAAGTCATGATATTATGCCTTTTTTCTCCTTTCTCCACACTCCCCCACTCCACTGCTGCTCTGTACTTTCTCCTCTCTCACTTTTTTTTTCAAGTGTTTTATGCGGTCTACATACTCCCGATTTTTAGCTTCGGGTTCAATTCCGACTCGCCTCATAAGACTTTCGGAGTTCTGCGGGGTCAAAGGGATCAATGTTATTTTATATGGGGAAATTCCTTTGGAGAAAATTCCACAATTTAATTTTGACAAATTGCCGGATTTATTTTTTGGCTTGTGGGACTTTATGAAATTTATTTTTCATGGATTATTAAATTTACTCGTTTAAATTGTAATACAAATCTACACAAAATCTACAAAAAATACAAATCTAGGCTAATTCAAAATCTACACAAAATAAAAATCTAGATAAATTTAAAATCTACGCAAATAAAAAACTTGAAATGGAATTTCAAAAATATTAAAATTGAGTAAATTATTCCCTGGAGAAAGTTATTGGTGAAATAATTATTTTAAAAAATTCTTCTAGAAAATGGAAAAAGGTGGGAAATTATTAGAAGAAATCCAGAAATAAATGTAGAAAAATTCCATTAAAAAAACCCAGCGCCTCAACATGACATGAAAACTTGTGGGCTTGGAAGGGAATTGGGGCGCTAATCCTGGCAGAAAAAAAATCGCTGGAAAACAAAAAAGAGGCGCAAGAAGCTTGGGACAAAATGGGAAAATCCTGATCATAAATTGCATAAGCGAGGCTGGCAGGGGTAAAAAACTCGAGGAGAAGATAAGGGAATTAAAATCAAGGGGAGCTCTCGCGGAAGGAAAATGAGGAGCGACAGGAGAGATGTATAAGCTCGGAGGAGGTTACGGAGGAGAACAAGTTTTTGGGGAAGGATAGAGACTTAATTCAAGTTAAATTTTCAATGAAGTTAAATTGAACCTTAAAATTTGTTTGCCCAGCAAGACAGATTAACATGAGTAAAATTTATGTGGACAAGCTCGCGCCTCGCCTCTCTAAAATATTCAAAGGCTTTCTCTCTAGCTCTTATGCATTAAAAGCTTCGCAATATGTAGCCTCACGTGCCAATCCGCATGACTTTCTACTAACAACAAACTTTATATTTTCCTTTGCTTTTCTTCATATATAAATCCCTTGTATAAACTTTCCAAGTTTTTTTTGCAAACATTTTCGGTACTTTCTTTATATAAAATTCCTGTGTGATTTCCCTGAAATTTTATCAAATTTGCTTTCTCCAAAACAATTCTGAAAGAATTTGCCCATGCTTCCACCATATAAACTTCCAAAATATTTACCTGTGCTTTCTCCATTTAGAATTTTCATTGAATTTTTCTATGATTTCTCAAATATATTATTTTTATTTAATTTCCCAAAGCTACCATATGCTTTCACCATGTATTTTCTCCATATAAAATTATTGACTTATCTATAAAAATTACCGTGCTTTTTCCATACAAATTCCATATGCTTCCTCCATATAAAATCATTGTTTCTCCATATAAAATCATTGTGCTTTCTCCATATAAAATCATTGTGTTTTCTCCATATAAAATCATTGTGCTTTCTCCATACAAATTTCATATGCTTTCTCCATACAAATTTCATATGCTTTCTCTATATAAAATCATTGTGCTTTCTCCATGCAAATTTCACATGCATTCTCTACATAAAATCTTTGTGCTTTCTCCATACAAATTTCATATGATTTTTCCATATAAAATCATTGTGCTTTCTCCATACAAATTCCATATGCTTTTTCAAAATAAAATCATTGTGCTTTCTCAATACAAATTCCATTGCTTTCTCCATATAAAATGATTGCTTACTTCATATAAATTCCATGTGCTTTCACCATATGAATTCCCATACTGTTTCTATTTAGATTCCGTGCGCTTTCTCCTTTAAAATTACATGTGCATTCTCCATCAAAACTTCCCACATGCTTTCTCTAGAAAATTATCAAATTCACTTCATTTGCTTCTTCGTCATAGAATCACCAAATAAATTTCCAATATTTTTTCCGTTCCACATAATAAGTAAATTATCCATTTTTGGTACTGAAAAAAACTGCCTATGCTTTTTTGTAATAAATTCCCATAAAAATTGTTGTGACTTGTATAAAAATCATATAACCCAAATAAATTTCTCACATGTTTTCCCCGTAGAAATTTTCTAGGTCGTGGATATAAATTTCCCATGCATTTCCGCATAAGAATTCCCTTTGCTCCCTATTTCCCCGTGCAATTCCTCACATGCTTCGGAAATTCGCGAAGCCATTGAAAATACTGGGAAAAGATAAAAAATGGCGGAGGTATATGAAAAGTCTTAAGTCTAATGGCAGGACCATTAACAGTGATTGATTAGCTTTGAAATTCGTTTTGAATTTCGGACGAGGAGAGAGCCGGGGAAGAAGCATGCTTTTGTGTGTGTGTGTGTGCAAAAAGCAAAAACTGCCACTGTCTCCTCCAATTACCCAAATGTCTTTCACTTTCCCCTCAAAAGCCACTTGAGTAAGCCGGCATTTTCCTTCAGTCCCTCATTAAAATTCATTCCACTTCTCCTGTCCACGACCGACTTTCTATCTGGAGCGGAGCCGACCCTCGCACAACCAACAACTCTCCTTCCCAGCAGCAGCTGACACGGGAGAATATGAAGGCCACCATTTCTTATGCCAAAAAGATGGCAATTCTTAAAAAAAAGGCTCTTGTCAGAATTCTAGTCAAGGTGTGCTTCCTTGCTTCCTCTTATGGTGAAGAATGGATTGTCAAATTTCCCCTCTGCCAAATTTATGCTCTGGCTTTTGCCTCTGGGAGAGTTTTTTCTTGGGGTGACGTGGGATTTTTAAATTCTATCTTCAAACTCAAGCCAACTATAGCCATAGCGACATGTTTGTGTAATTTTTTCAGGTACCAATAATGTTGAGGGTAAAATTTTCAGGTGAATTCTTGATAATTAAATTTAGTGGTAAAAATTTACGTTTTGTGGACAAATTTCAATAATTTTTAAAGCTTTTGTTTTTGGCTGCAAATATTGTAAAAAACGTTTTCGCTGCAAATTTTGTAAGAAAATTTTGTTTTGGAAAAATGTTTGGGGAAATTAAGTTTTTTGTTATAAATTTCTTTTAATAATTTTGAAAGTAAATTTTTGATGGTTTTGCAGATAAATTTCAACCACTAATTTGTCATATCGAGAAAGTTTAATAAAAAAACTTAAATTCAATTGGGAAAGTTTGAAGAAGAAAATAAAAATCACTGGAGAAAGCTTGTTAAAAATTAAAAATCACTGCAGAAAATTTTTACAAAAAACAAAATCACTGGAGAAAGTTTTTAGGAAATAAAAAATCAAAGAACGTTTTTAAAAAATAAAATTCAGTAAGGAAAGTTTATAAAAAATTAAAATTCAGTGGAGAAAAATTTTTTAAAATTAAACTTCAGTTAAGAAAGTTTTAAAAAAATAAAAATTCAGTGGAGAAAGTTTAAAAAAAATAATAATTCAGTGGAGAAAGTTTTTTTTAAATAAAAATTCAGTAGAGAAAGTTTAAAAAAAATTAAAATTCAGTGGAGAAAGTTTAAAAAAAATTAAAATTCAGTGGAGAAAGTTTTAAAAAAATTAAAATTCAGTGGAGAAAGTTTTTAAAAAATTAAAATTCAGTGGAGAAAGTTTTTAAAAAATAATAATTCAGTGGAGAAAGTTTTTAAAAAATTAAAATTCAGTGGAGAAAGTATGTAAAAAATCATAGAGTTTAGTAAAATGTTTAAAAAATGTGTAAAAAATAAAATTTCATAAGGAGAAAGTTTGGTGATATGTCAGAAAAAACTAGAAAAAACAGTTTGAAATAGTACTTTACATGGAGAAAGGGGGTAAAAAATCGGGGAAATAATAGAATGAGGTAGAAAAAAGGCATAAAAAATGAAAAGGAGAAATTAGAGACTCCGAAAGAAAACCCCCCTTTAGAAGTCCTCTGCAGTGTAGAATAAACGAGGGAAAGAGCCCAAGAGCGGCGGGAATTACAAAGGCCCTAGCGTATGTACAAGGTTGTCGTTGTGATTTTGTTTATCCTCGCTTATTTGTCCTGCCGTCAGTTCCCCTCCGGCCTACAGTCACCTGCTCTCACTGGCTCCTCTCGGTTAATGATCAAGGTCTATATTATGGTGGATTTAAATTCAAGCTCAGCATACATATTATTTCAACAAGGGGAACACCAGGAGCAGAGCAGGAGCAGCAGCAATGACAACAACAAAAACAGGCAAAAATACCGACTCCCCATTTGTACAGCATAAAAGCCCAAGACCATCATCATTCTCGTGTGTCTGTCAGTGGAAATGACATATTGACAATCAGATTACAGAGCGACAGGATCTAAACACCTAAAAGTAAATATTGAATGAACTTGACATAATTGGAAGGAGCTGAAGGCCTTATATGTCTTCCTACATAACATTTAGTTTTTTCTCTCTATATGAGAAATATACAGGATAAAATACAAAATTTCAAAAACCCCGCTTTAATAATAATTAAAGCGGTATAATAATTATTATTCCTCATCCTTTCCTCATAAAGAGAGGGTTTTTTATTCTGTGCTTTCTCCCTATTTGATTTTCCATGGTGATGCGGATCTTTGACGGAAATTGTTTTTGACAGCAATATTGTATGACAAAGCTAAACAAAAGCAATGTGGTTATATTCAAAAAATTCCCTTTCACCGGGAGCTACAAGAAGTTTCACTAATTAGATCTTCCGACTTTCCATTTTTTGTGTGGATTCTTAAAAACAAAGGGGACGGCCAGGAGGCACGGATAATTATTTTTGACCTTTAAAAAGGTGAAGGCAAATAAATGTGAAAAATAAATAAAATTCTAAGGCGAACTTTTGTGCTCAAAATTCAAAGCTTTTGTATTTATTTTTAACTGCGCAGGTAAATTTTATAATTTTTAGGGTTTAAAACTTTAATGAAAATATTTAGGAAAACATTAATTTATTAAAAATTAAAATTTCTCATGAGTGACTTTCACCGAACTTTCTCCCTATGAATTTTTTTACGGAATTTCTCTGCATAAATATAATTTTTTTTTGCAGAACTTTTTTCTTTTGAAATATGATTTCTCTATATAAATATTTATTTTTTGCAAAATTTCACTTCAGAATTATTATTTTTTCCAGCTTTCTTCATTGATTTTTTACGAACTTTCTCCATTTATTTTTTAAGAACTTTCTCCATTGGGTTTTTACAAACTTTCTCCATTGAATTCTTATTTTTTATCGAAATTTCTCCATACAAATTATTAATTATATTTTTCAGACAATAAAGTGTTACTTCTGAACTTTCTCCGGGTAAAAAGTTCCCAATTTTTTTGAGTTTTTGAATTTTTTAATGAATAATTGAAAATTTAAAATTATATTTTGTATAGAAAACGTGCTCTTTGAAGTCAACAAAATGAAAAAAAATAACTCGCCTCCACTTTTCCACTTGCTTTCACCTTCTTTCACTTCGCAACTTAAGGTTTTTCACCCCATTTTTCATTTTGGGCTCACTTTTGTAAACTTGTCTCCATTATAAAACATGCTTTCACCCTATTTTCTCCCCTGCTAAACCTCTTTTCACCAATTTTCTTCTTTGCTAAACTCACTTTCACGGATTTTCCCTCCCGCTAAACCTAATTTCCTCCTATTGTTTTCCAAATCGTTTGTGATTTTTAATTAGGGAAATTAATTCTGTCCTGAAAATTAAATAAGGGCTGTGAAAATTATTTCCAGTTCACTTTCCCCTTTAAAATCTAATTAAATAACTTCAAGACACCTATTTTTGCTATAGCAAAACAATTTAATTGCCAACCTGTGATTGACATTTCAACACTTGGAATCTTCACCTGAGCAAATTTCCTTTTACTTTCACTTTTCCTTACAGCGCTTTTCCTCCTCCGGGCAAATCAAGTTTGAAAGTCTAGAAATTAATTGGTTTTTATCTTGAATACTCTCCCGTCCTCGCCAAAGAAACCAGTGACTTGAGAAATGAGCGCAAATTGTGCCAAATCCTTTCCCATATATAAGTAATGACAAGTCTTTATACTTCTTTTACCCCAAAACTTTTCCGCGGTGGATATTCTAATGTGGAAATTAATTATTTAATTCCACACCGACCTTTTCCTTGGAATCGGCACGGCGGGGGAAAGTTTTCCGTTGAAAAAAAGTTTGTCATAAGTTTGAAAAAGGAAATATTTTTTACACACACACACACACCTTTCCGCATCGCTGGTCGAGGTGTAAGATGAGTTATCTCCGTTCCTCTTAAATGCAAGGTGAGATATCTACTATTATTTTAAATGCAAGATGGGTTAACTCCAACAATCCCAACGATCTTATCAAATAAAGTTCATTTCAATTTTAATTCCTTGAGTCGTTCATTCTAATTTAAACGCGTTTTAAATGTGTAATTTGAGTTCACCCACTTGGCGGCAATATGATGGCGGATAACCCATCTTGCATTTCAGAAACATTTGGGATAGTAGTGGTATATCTTATATGTATTTATATGTCTTTTTTATTTTCATCATTTATTTTTTAGTTTCGTAATTTATTTTTTGAATTTATTTTGAATTTTTTTAATATATTTTGTATTTTTTGGTTTATTTTGTATTTTTTCGGTTTATTTTGTATTTTTCGGTTTATTTTGTATTTTTTCGATTTATTTTGTATTTTTTCGATTTATTTTGTATTTTTTCATTATATTTTGTATTTTTCAATTTATTTTGTATTTTTTCGATTTATTTTGTATTTTTTCGATTTATTTTGTATTTTTTCGATTTATTTTGTATTTTTTCTATTTATTTTGTATTTTTTCGATTTATTTTGTATTTTTTCGATGTATTTTGTATTTTTTCTATTTATTTTGTATTTTTTCGGTGTATTTTGTATTTTTTCTATTTATTTTGTATTTTGCGATTTATTTTGTATTTTTCTATTTATTTTGTATTTTTCGATTTATTTTGTATTTTTCTATTTATTTTGTATTTTTCGATTTATTTTTTATTTTTTCGATTTATTTTGTATCTATTGAATTTATTTTGTATCTATTGAATTTATGTTGTATTTATTAAATGCGCTTTGTATTTTCTCGATTTCTTTATTTTGTATTTTCAGCAATCATTTTGGCTTTTCATCCTAGATTTATAATTTCCACATTTGCTTTCCCATTTTGACCGATTCCGTCCCATACACGCCCGCTTGTGATCCGAAATGGGGGAAATAGTATTGAATGGAAATGGGAAAGAGTGAGTTGAGTTTGAAAGAAAGTCATTTATCGATGGGAGAAAATATAGAAAAAGGGAAGAAGCCAACAGCCTTGAAAGTCGTTGTACGCACGCGAGCAGCAGCACTTTTTTAATGTTTATGACTATGGTGACGAGATATTCGAAATGTATTTTCTTGTACATTACGCCTCTCTCTCTCTCCCTCTCCCCCCTCTCTCTTTTACTCCACAATATATAAAACCATTCACAGTCTCTGCCCCACACCACAGCTGGGCACATTAAAAACATGGAAATTGACATGTCTACCTGCCTCTCCGTCAATGCTGGACACATATGTACATATATACACTGTACTTTAAATTAGGTCCGGACTCCCAGCACAATAATTCCTACATACGTATGTACATATGTATATAAGGAATGTACACGCTGAAATGTCTATACGGCCAAATAAGTTATAAACTGTCCCTATATAGTTACTCATATCCTGAGGAAATAATACGGGATTTATAATACAATAAAAAATGTATGTATGTATATGCCGTGTATATAATATAGCAAATTATGAAGCAGAGAAAGCGAGAGAGAGAGAGAGAGAGAGAGAGAGAGAGAGAAAGGGTTGGTGAAGAGGGAAAATCCTGTGAAAACAGCTATAGCTCACATGTATGGGAGATGAATAGGAAATTGAAAATCGATATTTAATGGGAACCATAATAGAACAAGGGACATTTCATACTTTTTTTTTATTGAATGGGAAAACACTTGAAAAAAATAATGTGAGAAGAGGGACAGAGTCGAAAATCATTTATTTAAACGTCCACGATTCCTAGAAACCTTTTCCCATGTAGTCAACGCTTCTCCTTCTTTTTTCCCTCTTTCTTTTTTCTTTCTTCCTTTCTTCCACTCCTTCCCCTCTCTCCTTTTAATGAGCAGACATGGACTCAATTGAGGGAATTTTCTCTCCGCCGGACAATTTTTTTGAAGCTGTCATTTATTTTTGCTTTATCCTCTCCTTGTATTGTAAAGCACTCTATACTCTTTTATTTATGGACTCTCTGTAGTAGCTGTCCTTCTAATGGATTGAAATGCGAGACGGGATTTTTTCCAATTTTTCTTATGGGTTTCTTTGGGGTTTTTCTAAGAATTTTTGTTTTTTGAAGGGAGAATGCAAAGTTACTGGGATTTTACGAATTTTTGACGAAGAAAATTCTGGTAAATAATTCCTAATTTTTGTAATTAATTTTTCTGAATATTTTTTTAAATTTTCTGAATTATTTTTTCTATTTTCTGAATTTATTTAAATATTTTTCCTGAATTGCTTTTATATTTTTCCCGATTTTTTAAAAATATTTTTCCTTAATTTTTTTAAAATATCTTTCCTTTATTTTTAAAAATATTTTTCCTTTATTTTTTTTAATATTTTTTCTTTATTTTTTTTATATTTTTCCTGATTTTTTAAAATGTTTTTTCTTTATTTTTTTTAAATATTTTTCCTTTATTTTTTTAAATATTTTTCCTTTATTTCTTTTTAATATTTTTCCTTTATTTCTTTTTAATATTTTTCCTTTATTTTTTTTAAATATTTTCCCTTTACTTTTTAATATTTTTCCTTTATTTTTTTTATATATATTTTTTAATTTTTTGAATTTTATTTTTATATTTTCTGATTTTTTTTTCTGATTTTTTTTTATATTTTTCCTGAATTTTGTTTATATTTTTCCTAGATTTTTTTTATATTTTTCCTGATTTTTTTTAAACATATAATACATTTTGAATTTTAATACAACTTTGAATTAACTTTGTGGGTAAAAGAAAAAACTACCTAAAAATTACAAAAGTACGGCAAAAGAAATATGTAATTTTTTCTTTGATTTGTTTAATTTTTCTAAGCGGGATTTTCAATTTGGGAAATACATTGTGTCTGTATACAAATAAAGATTTGGAAGAGATTAATCAAGGGAAATTTGTAATGTTTCGTCTGCTGGGCCGCTTTGATCTCTCTAAAATCCTCTAAAGCTTTTTGACCTGCTTCCTAAAAGTTAATGTAATTTGGTAAATTTGAGTCTGGATTCGGAAGGGAAAGGAGGAAATTGGTCCTTATAGCAAAACCCTGGGCACAAAGTGAAATGAATTCGTGTGCCACACTGTCTCATTTCCTTGGAAACCTTTCTTCGATTTCACTTTCTCCTCTTATTTTCCGGAACATGGTGGAGAGAATTTCTCTGTAATCTATTTGTGTTTCCTGCCCGGGCTTCTCAGGTAACTCCGGGGTGACAGATACGACTCAAGTCCGTCTTCCTCATTTCCTTTCTCTCTTCTCTTTCTCTCCGCTCTCCTCTCGTCTTCTTCTTCTTCCTCTTCAATTCTCTCACTCCCGTCTCTTCTCTTCTCTCTGACTCTCCCTGCATGTCCTCCCTCCAAGAGATTCTTCTCCCTGGCTGTTTCCATGGGTTACCCGGGTAGCTTCTTATATTTCTCCGGCCTTTATACCTTCGTATTCTCATGCAATGTACTTATTTACTTGTTGTTCTTCTTTTCATTCCGCTCTCTATTTTCTAGTTTTCCCTGCTTTCTCCTGACTTTCTTTCCATTTTTACATGCCTTTTTTTATTTTCCCCTGCTTTCTTCCAAGTTTTTTGGAATTTCTTTGGGGTTTCTTGGGCTTCTTCTGGGTTCTTTTTATTCCAATTTTTTATTTCGGTTTTCTGGGCTTTCTTTTTTATATTTTTCGTCCTTTTTCTACTTGCTTTGTTCATATTTTTTTTTACTTTTCTTTCATTTTCAAATGTTTTTATTTCATTTTGTCTTTTTGTTTTTGCTTTCTTTTCACATATTTTTTTCGGCTTTCCTTTTTAATATTTTCTACCTTCTCCGATTTATTAATTTTATTCTTCATTTCTCTTTTCTTATTGTTATGAAACATTTTTAAATTTCTCGCCTTTTTCATATTCTTTACTTTATTTACCTTCAGCTTTATATTTGTTTAAGATACTTTCCATCTTTTGCTTCTTTTTTGTAAATTTCTCTTATTTTGTTATATGTACATTTAAACTTTTTTGATTTCTTTTCAAATAATTTTTCACCTTCTTTAGGATTAAGTTTTTTAATTTTTTCTGTCTTCTTCTAAATATAATTTTTTACTTTCTCTACTTTCTTTTACATATTTTGTACTTTCTCTGCTTTCTCTTAAATATTTTGTACTTTCACTTGAATATTTTGTACTTTCACTTGAATATTTTGTACTTTCACTTAAATATTTTGTACTTTCTCTGCTTTCTCTCAAATACTTTGTACTTTTACTTATATATTTTGTACTTTCTCTGCTTTCTCTCAAATATTTTGTACTTTCACTGAAATATTTTGCAATTTCTCTGCTTTCTTTTGTACTTTCTCTACTTTCTCTCAAATACTTTGTACTTTCACTGAAATATTTTGTACTTTTTCTGCTTTCTTTTGTACTTTTTGTGCTTTGTCCTTATTGTTTTGTTTTAACATTCGTGCTTTCTCCCGCACTAAGTTGATTTTTTAAGCTTGAATTGTTTTCCCATTTTACATTGACATTCATGAAATGTGATAGCTTTTTCTAACTAATCCATAGTTAAATTTTAAATGATATTATTCGCTGTCACTATTATTATAGGACAAGCTATAATAGTTATTTATTTGATTGATACAAGGTTTACGCAGTTAGCCCTATTTGGCGTCTGTGTGACAAAAATGCGTGCGGATAATAAATTTGGAATGAAGAAAAACGGCTTTGAAATTCGGGAATAATATTGGTTGAGACGGGAGTTGTGAGGAAATGCCAGGGAAATAAACCTACGAGTCCGGATGTTTGTGAGAGCGATTCATTGAGAAAGCAAGGGTTATTGACAAAGAGCATATTTTGACATTTACAATGACACAATTTCAAATGGATTCGACTCTTTCTGCCCATTCCATAACATGTATGTCGACCATTTATAATACATGGGCTATACATAATGATCCTATGGCATGTACATAATGGAAATATGTAAGGGACTATACTTCATGCATTCGTATAAGGGACTCGGAATAAGTATATAGATATGTACTTTAGTGTATAATAGTAGGTGTACGGGGTGGATATAATACAGACGGTAAATACAGATTGCATGTACATATGAATTCTCAGGTGCCCACTCCTCACAAAAAGCTTCTTGACAAATAATCCATTTAATGGATATCCCGATTCTGGAGATTTACCTTTGAAAAAGATATTTAGACACATATATATCAAGCCTTGTTTGTTGCAAGAATGGGACAAATCTAAAGAGAGAGAGGGAGAAAGAGAGAGAGAGGGAGAGAGAGAGAAAAAAATAAAAGGAGGACGAGCTCTGATTGTGCTGTGCTCCTTGCCAGCCTGGCATGCTTGTCTCCAAATGGACATGTCACTTCCAGAGGAGTTCGTGAGAGCCTCCGCTTTCCCTGTACACAAGCACTCGCACTGCCCGGCGAACTCCCTCCGTCCCTCCTGTACACACGTACATATGCACGTGCATGCCCACACAACCATCCACGTACATAGGCACACATGTGAACACACGAAGGGACGGAGCTGAACATGCATTGCATGCTGTCAGCACTGCAAATTTCCATGGATTTCAAGGCGGAAGTTTCCACGATTTTCATTACCTTTTCCCTACTTTGCACTTACTCAAATTCATTTTTCCATGAATTTTCTATTTATTTTGTATTTTTTCCTCCTTCAGTTTCTCATAAATTTTGCTAATATTTTGTATTGGTTTTGTATTTATTCTCTTTCATTTCTAGAATCTTGCTGTTATTTTTTTAACAGTTCTGTGTATTAGTGTTGTACTCATTTTTGTATTAATTTTTGTATTTATTTTTGTATTAATTTTTGTATTAATTTTTGTACTCATTTTTGTACTCATTTTTGTATTAATTTTTGTATTAATTTTTGTATTAATTTTTGTATTAATTTTTGTACTCATTTTTGTACTCATTTTTGTATTAATTTTTGTATTAATTTT
>JAQGAK010003833.1:0-13831 GCA_034696945.1 Lipothrix lubbocki
AATGGAGGGACTTTTCCCTAACGTGGTTGCATTTCAGTTAAGTTCAGTTGTATTTAAAGCTGCATTGATTATACATTTTCGATCTTTAGTCAAAATTTGAGTGATTATACTTAGTGTGAATTATTTTTGGACCATCAGGTCAAAGTCCGCTTTGGAGGACGACGCGGTCGACTTGTGGACCGCGGTCCCCAAAAAGGGGAAGCCTGGCTGTAACGTAATTTAATTTTTACTTGTGAAAATGTGTATAAATTATAATTGAATAGCAGCTGCCCTTTATAACACTCATATTATTAACCCCATTTATGATGTATGTACTTTCATTAATAGTCTTTACAAACTACTTTATTGTACATGTATGGCTAACTTCAGATAATTGTTCCTGAGTTTGTATCAACTTTAATTTATTTTTTGACACTGCATAAGTGACAATAAGTCTTGCTGTAGATTGATTGTAGATCAAATCTTAGCAACGATTGATTAAAAAATCAAGAGCAATTGTATGATGTTATTTTTTTTACATGAATTCAATTTTTCCCTGACGACAACGTGACATCTGGGGAAATCATACGTCATGTACCGTTATTTTGTGCTGTTTCAAATAATAAAATGAGCTGAAATCTTTTTGACATAAGTCACACTTGTTACGAACACCATCGTGCACAGTTCGTTTATGTTGGCTTAAACCTCCCAATTTAGTAAATGTTTTCGGACATGATTCACATGTGTAACGAACACCATCGTGCACCGATGATATATGATGATTTAAATGTGACGAGTAAGAAAACGTTTCCGGGCATAATTCACATTTGCGACGAAAACCATCGTGCACAGCTCGTTTATGAGTGTTTAAATATCCCAATTGAGAAAATGTTTTCGGACATGATTCACAGTTGTAACGAACACCATCGTGCACAGTTCGTTTATGTTGGTTTAAACCTCCCAAATGAGTAAATGTTTTCGGACATGATTCACATGTGTAACGAACACCATCGTGCACTGATGATATATGATGATTTAAATGTGACAAATAAGAAAACGTTTCCGGGCATAATTCACATTTGCGACGAAAACCATCGTGCACAGCTCGTTTATGTGTGTTTAAATGTACCAATTGAGAAAACGTTTTCGGACATGATTCACAGTTGTAACGAACACCATCGTGCACAGTTCGTTTATGTCGATTTAAATGTTCCAATCGAGTAAACGTTGTCGGACACAATTCACATTTGTGACGAACACCATCGTGCACACTCTGTTTATGTTGTTTTAGATGTGACAATTTAGAAAACGTTGTCGGACAGAATTCGCATTTGTGACGAACACCATCATGCACAGTTAATTTATGCTTCTTTAAACTAATCATCAGTGGAAAATCTTTCGGGCATAATTCACACTTGTGACGGAATCCATCGTGTGCATCCCGTTTATGTAACTTCAGGTACATCTTTGATGAAAAGTTTTTTTGACATAAGTCACACTTGAAGCGAAATCTATCGTGAGCGTTCAGTTTGTGGAACCCTTTTGAAGTTGAAAGCAGTTCGCCCTGTCTTTGCTGGACATTATTATGACTGACTTTTTTGTTTTTGTGAACAATTAATTTATGTTTCCTTAGCATTGTCAGCGACGAGAACTGCCGTTTGCAGATGTTACACTTGTGACAAAGTTGACTATTGGCAGAGGTATTATACTTCCTTAACAGTGACGACTTGAAAAATTTGTTCTTGCGCAGTTCATAGGGCTTTTTAGGATATTTTAGAATATTTTTCCTGCATAAATCTGTCCTTGATTTAGAAACTTCTATTTCACTGCTGCTGATATCATTTTTTGCGGTTAGGTGATCGTCCGAAAAGTTATAATAAGCACAGGGTCCACTCGTCGTGTGTTTTTTTAAATAATAGCGGCTAAGAAATTTACCTTCACAAGTATCGCATTTAAAGGTTTTGTTTTTGCTAACGCTTTCTACGTGTCGTTTGTATTTTCGATATAATTCATGCTTTTCAACGTTTTTCAAGACAACAACAGGGAGGTTGTGATGTTTGGAGTAGTGGATACAAAGTTGTTCATATGAGGCGCACGTGAGATGACATTCCTTACAAGATGGAACCTGAGGTATTGGAAGTGTTTCAGTTCTGTTTAGGACGGGCATTTCAACTTCAGCATTTCGAGCTGACGATTTTGATTGGTTTTCAGAAGGTATTACAAGACTCTTTTCGGAATTATCATCGCTAACCGCCTTTACTGCACATTTTGCAGCCCCAGTGAATTCAAAATAGTTTTTATATCTCTGCTGAAAGTTAATGCTGTTATCGACAATGTTTGACAACTCCTGTTTTTCAATAAAGTCGGAGCGTTGTTTTTTGTTCCTGTTGCCGATTTTGAACTTCGTCCCGACACGTTCTTCATTACTTGAATTTTCGCATGTTTGGATGTTTAATGCCGTTGTTATTTGTTGACTCTGACTTTGCTCTTTTTCTGTTGTCAGACCATTTTTTGCGTTGGCAATACCATCTACACATGATTTATTATATACCGGCACGAATCCATTGTTAATGTTGGCCTTATAATATTCTTGACATTTGGAAAACCCTTGTTCTTCGGCGGTTGCCAAATGCTTCCGGAAATAGCGCAACAAGGTAAATTTTTCTAAGCAGACTTCGCATTGATACCAATCTTTAGGCTTTAATCGCTTAACAATTTGAGGAATCACTGTTTTTTCAAAAATTGCTTTTGGTGGTTGCTTTTGAACTGTACTCGTGGTCTGGTGATCATCAATCTCGTCTTCATCCAACGTGATCAGCTCAGGCTCAATTTTAATTTTTTCCAGGACCACAGGTAAAATAGGTAAAACTCTGCTAGCATCCGGATTAATATGAAAGGAGGCCTCGTGTTTTTCCAGGATCTTTTCCGTAGCGAATTGCAGGGAACACAAGTTGCAGGGATGTCGCATGTTTTCAAATTTTTCGGAAGCTGAATGAAATCTGGAAAAATAAAAATATCAACCTATGTTATAAGCGTAATTAAATCCAAAGAGGGGGGGAATAATAATAATAATATTTTTATTTATGGTTGATTCACATACGGCCAGGCCCTTATAACCTTATAGAGTATAAGGGCAAGTTACATTAGAATGAAAGAAAAAAATTAATTAGATTAAAAATGGATACAAATTAAATTAAAGTAAATATGTGTGAGTTCGCTTATGACTGAAGTGTTTGCGTTTTCGCATCTGTCCATAAACTTTGTCATCTTGCTTACTTAAACCCAGAATAAATAGATATTTTCGTAGTTTGTCTCTGATAGTTCTGAAAATATTTCAGTTATGTATAGTTGAGTCTTGTCGGCAGACGTAAAGCGTATTCAGATAGAAATATGGATTTTGCATCCTTATAGATTAGACTTAGGAGCATTACATGGATCAGGTCTTCTTCATCTTTTAGGTTGCACAGGTCACACAGAGGCGAATTGTCCGTTGTTTTCCATTCCTTCCAAATTCCCTTTAGCTGCAAGTAATGTCTTTATGCATATTTTTGGTATTCCCATATGTGTTAAATTAGCTTCTTCACATTCAAAGATAGTTTTGCGTTGTAGAAGCTGATGGCATTTACGTTGGTCTTGATTATTGCTAATTGGCAAAGGGTTCCACTACTTTGCAGACTGTCTACGTCCCTATTAATAAGCCATTGGTGATATTTCGCCGTCAGTTCACCCAAGTTGTCTTCTAGAAATTCTATAGTTGATTCTTCGAGCTTCACCCCAAGTTGTACTTCATTCAATATATTTCGCACTGGCTGTTGCCAACCTACTTCTCTGTTAATTTTATTTTCATTCGTGAGTTTCTAGCAGGCAATTTTTGGCATTGCTATTGTTCCGTTTGCTCATAATCTTCTTTATTAATCTGAGGGTAGTTTTGAATACGTCTCCTTCTATACTCTGGCAATTGGTCTCCAGGAGTAACGCAAACCCGGGGGTTAGATTTGTCGTATTACATAAACTTCAAAAAATTTAGTCTGGAATATTTCAATTTCTTCAAGGTGTTTTAATCCCCACGTCGGATCACAGTACAGTAATACGCAGTTTACGAACAACTTAAGTGGGCTAGTTATCACTGCGATGTTGTTACTCTGGGTTCTATACATTAGTTGTGCTGGCTCACTTTTCGCACTTTTAGCCTTTTTGAAGAAATGGTCTTTAAAACCGGTGGGGTAGCAGTAACTCCATCATGGGATTTTATCGGATTACCTTAATCCCGGATTGATAATTGTTGAAAAACGGTTAATCCCAATCGGTAGTCCCACAATCAGTTTTTCCGTCGACAAATCCGAATATCTAATGCCAGTTTGGCTTTAAGAGGTTAATCCAAATTTTTGAATCGTCGTCAGAAATTCCTGACCCTGTTAACCTCACTTAATCCGGCTGAAAAATTTATTTCCACTATAAGTATTGTTCCAGTTTAGAAAATTTTCTAGTTTACAAACAATTTAGACCAAACAATTGTCGTAACCGAGCGACAACAAAACATATTAGCTAATAGTTTTTACTCGTAAACAAAACCAAAATAAACATGTAGGTGCATGCCAATCTTCCCAAACGTAAATGATGGTACGTGCTAAATCAATGTAAGATTTGCTGATTTTTCATAGCTTTAATACACAGTGCTCTTGGTATTAAATTTGTGTTTCTTGGGAGATTGTTTGCAGAATTAAATCCGTAAATGTAATTCAAACTCAAATACATTTATTTGTTTTAATTTTGTAATTAATCTAATGTTATAGATATGGATGTATAATTCCATATAAAAATGTGGTAATCCCAATATTTATTCGAGATAAATTTACAGCATTGGGCATATCCCTCTAGGTTTCGTCAATATTTTTCGCGTTTCTAAATATTTGAATATCATGTTTTGTTAAATTAAATCTAAATCTAACGAAAGTTTCACCATCATTTCATTAAGAATACAAAGAATAACTCCCACAATACCACGGGAAATTTGCAAAGATGACCCTTAAATACAAGCAAGTACTCTCGCCAATTTCTGTGCTGTCATTCAGAGGGAATCACAGTTTAAAATTTGTCAATATTCAGAATTTGGAGTCTTGTAAATCTCAAACGCATCCACTGGAACTGGTAATACAAACTTATACAACTCTATTAAATTATTCTTATTATTAAATTATTTATCGTGAATTGATTTTCGTCGTCAAAAACATACCCAAACCGGTAATGGCCGGTATATAATTTTTTGTAATGCTCCGTATAGAGCACCTGTGATTATGACTGTTTGTCATCTCATTTTTTGATTGTAGACAAACAATTATTTTTAAATTTTATTCCGAGCAAGTAGCTGAAGCTGAGAATGTAAAGTGGGTTTTGATTGAGCCCTCAAAAGTAAAAAACAAGAGCGCATCAAATATTGTGATTTCTTTTGTAATTTTACCCGTTGACTGAAGTAAGAAGTTGAACTACCACCACATTTAGAATTTATTTCTAGGCGACAGTGAGGCGATATTCCAACGTAACGTGATATTCAAATATTTGGAAACCTGCGGAGTACCCGAAACGGAGGGGCTCAAAGGTTATTATGCGTCCCACTGTATAAAAAAGACGGTAATCCCTGTATTTAATCGAGATTAAATAGAAATGTAGATATGCTAATCACTATAGGTCATATGGATTAAATAGAAAAGTACTAATCTCAATAGATAATCCGGGTTGAACTACATTTTTCAGAGTTAATCCACGTTACTTACTTACTTAAATGGGTTAGAAATATTCGTTTAAAAGGTTTATTTTATGCACCCCAATGTGTTGTGTCCTCGTCTGTTGTCTACTTCTGTCCAGGCCGTGTTTCCAGGCATAGCTATAGCTATAGGTAAGTAATAACTTTATCCGCCGCTTTCCAGCCTAAACAATAAAGGATTTCTAGAGAGTTTCAAGCTTGGAATATGTTTACGCGACGTACGTTCGTTTTCCCGTATAGATAAATTAAATTGGTGCATATAGAAGCTATGAGTTACCAAAATCAGTCTCTTATATAGGAATTCTCTTATAGAGAGAGCTAGTATGCATATAACTATGTATGATATGTGGGCTTTAAAGAATCTCTTACAGAGAGAGTTCTCTTATACATAAATGGGGATTTCTTATAGCGAGAGTCGGGTGAACGTTTTAGATTGAATTGCGTTGAATGTGAATTTACGTTTAATAAGCTAAATCACGCTTTATAGAAGATTTTTGAATCTTGAAGAGGAATATAAAATTAACTATAAATGATAATGTTGTAGAAATTGAGTCACTTCTTTGCAATACACGCCATATAGACTTGAGAATTATTATTGAATAGATTGGACAAATTAAAAAATGTTTGAAAAAGTGTGTGAAAGCTATAGCTTAAAAATAAAATACATGCGTATGCATGAACTTGTTATAATTTCAATGTAGTAACCCATGGTTAAAAATATTTGTGCCTAATTCGACTAATAATACTTTTGTTTAATTTTTGTACATTTCATTAAAATTGTAGCCGATAAATTGCTGTTGATTTGAGTCTAAGTTAACGTTATTTGATATATTTTTAACAGAAGTGTTATTTCTGCTGGTATGGAGTGGCAAAATTATTTTGACAAATGAACGTTTTACAGGGGCAGTAAGTGTGCTTTGCAACAAAAAACTAAAGGTAAAATTATGGCAGGACTTAGAATATCATCAGTTTGGAAATTTAAGCAACTTTGCTATAGGGTACACTTTCAGTTCAGATTAGCGTAAAAATTTTGCTGTAAAATAAATTCAGTACATTCTGAGGTTTGGCCGACAAAACATACACTTCCGAAATATTGCCGTTCAAAATTATCATGGCTGTTTGTTAATATTGAAATTGTTTAAAAATTTTACTACTTAAACCGACAAGGTAAAATTCAAATATCTTCATGTACAGTAAATTTCCTTTGGACTTATCTGATTTACCGATAAATGGACGGGTAATTTTCTTCATAAAGTTTTACTGAAATGCTAAATATATCGTCGGCAAAGGATCCCAAAGTACCAATTTCTATGCCTTAAACACAGGAATTGGTACTTGTTGATACTTCGCCGACGATATATTCCTTTCTATTTTTGATTCATCCTTAAACCACACAGTTTCTTTGTCCATTAAAAATGAGTTTAGGATGCAGTAAACACTCTGAGTAAGAGCACACGACGGGAGGAAAAGAATGATTTCTGCCATTGTGAAAGCACATCCTGTTACTGGAACTATATAGCATTTTGTAAGAAATTAAATTTGAAATATAAACCTAACTGCGTAAATGAGATTTAAAATGTGTGGAAACCTAATTTGTATGTTCAATAATTGTAGTTTATGCGTTTTATCTTTATAAAATACATTTTGATTTAGATAATTTAGTTTCTTGGAATGATTTCAATTTTCGGGATAGATAAATTCTAATTTTTAGATGGTTTCCGCACTTTTAAGCGGTCTTTAATCGACGGCCTCGGGCGTTTTCGGCGGGGATGAAGCATCTACGAGAGTTATTTCGTGTGTAGAATTAGTGAAAGTCTCTTCACTACGTTGGGTTTCCTTTTCCTCAGGTTGGACTTTGGCGGTAGTCAATAATAAAATTTGATGTGGCACTTCGGCCATATCTGATAATTGCTTGTTCTGCAAATCTAATTGTCCCTGCTTTAGTTCCCCTAACTCTTTCTCCAGCAAATCAACTTTCGCTTGCAATTTTTGGTTTACTTGATTCGAACTGGATTTTTCCTTTTCAAAATCCACCAGCAAGTGCGCCACAGTCTCCCTTGCTGCCATCTCCTTCTCCAGGAATGCAATTTTGCTCTGTAACTTCTGATTTTCTATTTGGGCCACCGCTCGCTCCTTATCAACTTGCTTCTGCAACTGTAAGAAAGCCTCTTTTAATTCCGTAAATGCGGCGTGGAGCTGATTCTCCCCCTCGGAAGCCTCAGTAGAAGGATCCCAAATCTCCGGACCGCAAAGAGATTCTGATTTCGAGAATGCCATTATGTACTTGTTTTCTTTGAAAATAAATGCTCAAGGTATTTAGGTTAACTTAAATAACAGATTTTGTGGTTTCGTTTCTGTTTTAATTTTACAACTATTGAGAATTCGCGTGTGAACTTCTTCACGTCCAGCAAGAATGAAAACTAATTTTGCCAATGATTCTCTGATGAAAAAGCGTACGCACTCAAACGACGTGGATTAATTGATTATTGCATTGATAAATGATGGGTCACAGGTACTTGAGCTTAGTTGTTATATAATTATTTATTGTAAAGTTGTAAAAGGATTTATCTACGTGCACGGCGTTGCAAAATATGATGAAGGAGCGATTTATCATTTGTGCTGTGGAGACAAAATTGTCATTTGATTTGTGGCTATGTTTAGCTTGCAATTGATAAAAATGACTAATGAGGACAACATAAACTTACGGAGCTTATCTGCGGATGCAAAAATACATATAGATACAGTTCTATTAAAAGTCTGATAACAATTTCCAATTGTATCACAGTTTTCAGCCAGTTATTGCCAGTAGAGTGTTTAAATTACAAAGATTATTTTAATCATTCGCATAAATTCTTTAGATTGCAGATGAAATGTCAAAAATGTTGTGCTAAATGCGTGTGCGAAAAAAGGATGTGTACAAATTCGACGTAAAATGTTACAATTACAATAATTTATTGTTACAATTTTAAAGCAAGTCTCTTAAAATATGTAACTACACAATTTATAAATAATGAATAAATAATAATATAAAATTACAAAGTTTTGATGCAATTTAGTTACGAGATATTTCAAAGAAACGAATTTGACAATTATAATCGCAAAAGCTCAATAATAATACTAATAAATAAAAGTAATGAATAAATAGATTTTTGAATGGGAAAATCTAGTAATATTTAAGAACATTCGCATTTCTCTTTGGGGCATTTGGCGGAAGCGACGAGACAATGCTGGCGGCAATAGCCATCCGTTCCTCCTTCTTTAAGGAAAGAAGGGCGGGCCCGACAATTTTCGTAGCACTTGCATTTATCGGCCGGGCAGGAAGGCGGGTACTTCAAACAGTTGCTGACGCACCAATCGTTTATTCCCGGAAGGCTTTCGTAAGTTCCCGTGCCTTCACAGACATGAGCCCTGTAGGGAAATTACAAAATAAATTGAAGTGTAAAATTTAATTTCAAGTGTAAATGCAAATCTAATTTCAAGTGCAAGTCCAAGCACAAAATCCAAATTCAAGTGCAAAAAGCACAAAATCTAAGTTCAAGTGCAAATTTAAGCATAAAATCTACGTTCAAGTGCAAATTTAAGCACAAAATCCAAGTTCAAGTACAAATTCAAGCACAAAATCCAAGTTCAAGCACAAAATCCATGTTCAAGTGCAAATTAGTAAACTTCAAGTACAAGTGCAAATTGAAGCACAAAATCCAAGTTGCAAAATAGTAAAATTCAAGTACAAGTATAAAATTAAGTGCAGATTCAAGTTCAAGTGTAAAATTCAAGTACAATTGTAAAATTAAGTGCAGATTCAAGTTCAAGTGTAAAATTTAAGTGCAAATTCAAGTTAAAGTGTAAAATTCAAGGTTAAAATTCATTTGTGACAATAAGAAGTAAATGTAATTCTGACGAATTGTCGAAGTACAAGTAAATCTGATTACTTTAAGAACAATGGCTTCCATTCTGGAGGATGACCAATTCCATTCTTTGTGTAGTCCTTGTAATAAATCTGGTAAGGATTCTTATGAGGGGGTGGAGGTCGGCCACCTCCAATGGATTGGATCGCGACATCCGCGCAGTTCACAAATGTCTCCTGGGGCCCGCAACCCAACATGCCGCTGCCATCGGGGCAAATTCCCCAAGTTGTATCTGATTTAATTAAGCAAGTGTTCATTTGAATTCACAAAATTCTCACTGACTATCACAATTAAAAGTTCTTGCCGCATTACAAGATTTCACGGTTTTCGGTGTCATTTCGTGTAATGAAGCTGTATTACAAATATAAGTAGGGTTTTAAAATGTTTAATGAACTCACTGGCCCTCCACCACCATTGAAGAATACAATGAGTGCAAGTTACTCCGGGCGGAAGTTTAACTTGCCAGGAGTATTCGCCTGCGGGCAGGCCAAGCGGTAGGGAAAAACTATATTTGGTCGATGGGGACACCGGATTTACGACTTCGAGGAGATGCCTGCATAAGAAATAATAATTATTTGGTAATAATAATAAAATAAATTCAAATATTCGTGGTAATTATAGACATACTTATCAAAACACTCCTGTGTGACAAGTTTTTTGGGGTCGTTATTGTCGCACAGCCGGATTTCATGCGGGCCTTGGTGATTTGTGGTGAGTTGCATGGTAATGCAAATTTTCTAAAAATTAAATATCAGATTCATAGAGATTTTGGTAATTTTATGAAAAATTTAAATTGCATTTAAATTGCATGTGAAGAAGTGCTGCCTGCACTTTAATATTTTCACCTGTCCAGGGGCGTACCGATCCACCACAATGCCCACGTAGTCCGAGCCGCCGGGCTCGTATCGTCTCGGCTTCACATCGAAACGATCCCCGCACACACCGCATTGGCCATTGTTTTGATCATGCATCACTGCAATGAATGAAAATAAAAATATATTATAGTTAAATTGTTTATAAATAAATTGTAAATAGATTCTGAATATATTTTGTCTATTCTAAAATAAATTATTTATTTTATCAAATACAAATTATTACCAGTTCGTCCGCCACAAAACTGCTCATTATCATTATTATTCGTCTCTGTGGGGTAACCCGCCCTCCACATGGAACTCCGGGCCAAGGGTTTAAAAAGGTAGCCATGGCCGGAAGTTTCAACTGTCTGGAAAATTTACGAACAAAAATTTAGCTTTGTTTCAAAAAAATTATACAAATCGTGAAAACTAAAATATGGGGGGGGGAGGCGGTTTTTAGAATATATAGGAAAATGAATTAAAATTTTCAAAAAAATTGCATTAAAATATTCAAAAAAATTTGCTAAAATATTTTTAAAAAATTTTAATATTGAAAAATATGTATGCAAATTTTAATTTGCTAAAATATTTAAAAACAATTTTATTTGAAAAATATGTATGAAAATTTTCAGAAAAGTTAGATAAAATGTGAAAAAATTTATTAAATTATTAAAAAGTGTTATTCAAATATTCATAAAATTTGTTAAAACACTAAAAAATATGTATTGAAATGTTCGGAAAAATTATTAAAATTATAAAAAATATGTAATAAAATATTTTAAAAAATTTATTAAAATTAAAAAAAAAATTTATTAAATATTCAGAATTTCAAAAAAATATGCAAAATTTATTAAAATATCCTGAATTTCAAAAAAATCAGACAAATTTATTAAAATATCCCGAATTTTAAAAAAATCTAAAAAATTTATTAAAATATCCCGAATTTAAAAATAATGGGAAAAATTTATTAAAATATCCAGAATTTCAAAAAAAAACTGAAAAATTTATTAAAATATCTAGAATTTCAAAAAAATCTGAAAAATTTAATTAAATACCCAGAATTTAAAAAAATCCGACAAATTAATTACAATAATACAAAAATTTGTAAAAATATCAAATTTTGTCGTAATTTATTCAGGAGTAAATTCAGGAATAAATGAATTTAATAACTAAATATGGAATTAGTAATTTCCTCACAATATAAAAAAGGAGCAAGAGCGTCCGAGCGAGGCTGAATGTCGAACACCCCATGATATCTTACTGACTAACAATTGCAAACGAGGAAGAGAATTTAGAATGTCAAGTTTAATTCTGGTTCGCGATATGCGATCTTGTATTGTATTACAATATGTATTCTTGTCCCTGCCAACTTGTTCTATAGATACATATGAAGAAAAATAAACTTGATCTCACCTCAGATTGCGATCGAAATTACTATTGTGTATGTATATGTGTGTAGATATTTATTACTTTGTTATTACTAAATATACAGTTTGTTGAACTTTTCATATAATTATATGTACATAGGTACATGCCAAGAAAATACTGCCAAAAATATGTTGATGTTGTGGATAATATTAGGAGACGAGTAGTGTACCAGAGTACAAAAACGAAGGCTGTTTTCAAGATGCTAAATGCTAATTAGATATACATATGTATATATGCTGAATCATCAACGGGTTGTTACACATTGAATTTATTGATTTCTTACCCCATTACCTTTAAAACATTATAACAGTACGAATTAAAAAATTAAATACAAAACTGAAAACGCTATTTTATTTATGATTTAATAACAATTATTTTTAATAATAAATAAATTACTAAATAAATATTTAAATAAGAAATAATATAAAATTTCCAAACTTATTTCCGAAATAAAAAATAAAAGGTGCATATGGACATATATGTACGTTCATGTATTTCGTATTAGTGGCACTTGCATTTATCTTGAGGGCAAACGGAGGAATGAACGAGGCATTTCTGTTGGCAGAACCCATCTGTTCCGCCGGCATTTTTAAAAGATTCCACCGCTTCACAATGTTCGTAACATTTGCACTTGTCCACGGGACAATTGGGCGGGTAACGCATGCAGTTACTCGTGCACCAGCCCTTGATTTTCGTGATGGACTGGTAAATTCCACTTCCCTCGCATACTTGGTATCTGATTCCGCGAAAATTCAAATGTACACAGTAATTAAATTCAAAAATCCAATTTTACAATTAGAAGATCGAGGATCCAATTAAGATTTACATCGTATTAGTACATACTTGACAAACAACGGAGTGAGTGGATGGTCTGTCTTGGTGAAGTCTTTGAAAACAATCTGATAATTCTTGTTAGGGGGCTTCCCTCCCGCAATCGATTGAATGGCGACGTCCGCGCAATTGACAATTGTCTCCTGGTGACCACAACCCGATTTCCCTAAACCTTTGTCGCAGTCTCCGCGGAAAGGGAAAGTAGTGTCTGTATAATTAAATTTTCAAACAGGTGGTATGTATTACATAATTAGTATTTAATTAAAAGGGAATTATAACAAAGAATTTGTACAAACAGATACAAAACAATATTAAATAGCGCGGCGTTAAGGTGTGTTCAAGCGGATTTTTACTGATTTTGTGGAATAAAATTTTAAGTTATTGTTCAACTTTAAACGTGTGTATATGTAAAATGATCGTCTCGTTGCGCTGCATCTTTCTGTAAAAGCCTGTCCAACTCAGAGAGTAAATAACGGTGATAAAAATTTTCATTTTATTTATAATGAACTTACCACTGGGTTGCCACCACCACTGAAGGACACAGTGAGTGCAGGTGACGTCAGGGGGCAGTCTCACCTTCCACGTATATTCGCCGGCAGGTTGGTCCAGCGACAGTGCAAAGGTGTAATTTGTGGATGGAAACACGGGGTTCACGATCTCTAGGACATTCCTGTATATGGTTATTTTATGTTATTTAAAAAAAACATATTCTGAACCCCATAAGGTATTTAATAAAAATATTCCAAAGCATTAAATTTCGACAAAAAACCATAAATTCGTTCGGTTATATATGAAAACAAAAAAATATAATATAAATTATTACTCATCAAAACATTCCTGTATCACCGTATGGTTTGGATTATTATTTTCACACAGTCGCACCACGTGACTTCCGCCTTTATTGAACGTTATGCGGACGCTCATTTCAATTACCTAAAGTTCCAGGGAAAGGAAAAAGCTCGTGAAATATTTATAATTAAATCGTCAAAATTATTTAACAAAATAATTCCAAAAACTTTTAAAAATTATTAAACAAAATAATTCCAAAAACTTTTAAAAATTATTAAACAAAA
>JAQGAK010003834.1:0-13829 GCA_034696945.1 Lipothrix lubbocki
CACTGACCCTGAGAACAATAGGAATTGATTCTCGGAAATTCTTATTTTAAACTACCTTTCTCATATTTTTGTCTCTCTCACTCTCTGAGTATATGAGAGAGAATGTACAAATTCGTGTAAAAAGTCAGTGACTTATTCAGGAATGTTTATGCTTGCTATAGTTGGAGTCAGAGAGAAACAGTAATGTTGTGATTGCCTTAAAAACGTTGATGAACGTTTTTATATTCAAACTTTTTTGTAGCGCGCTTTAAATTTTTGGTTGCTATGGATGCGGCGCGAAAAAATTTATTTGAATGGATTCAACAGCGCCTTATTACATCTACTAATAATATTTATAAATTTAATAAATAATAATAAAATTAACAAATACTAATGCACATAATTATATAATAAAAAAATTGTATAAATAATTATTATTAATTATTATTTACTACTGGTATATGTATATTAATAAATATTAAAAACTATTATATAATATTTTATTAATGTTTATATTGTATAATCGTTATTATCTGCAAAACATTTATAAGTACACATTGTATTAGTCATTTTCATAAAATATGATTGTTTTTATATTTATTGAATAAATATTTAAATACATTTATAAATATTTTCTGTAAGTTGGATGACATGTTGTATAATTATTATTAACGAAGTTAGACTTTTTTGCGGGAAAACGATTTAGGAATGTTTTCCGCGTAGTCGTAAGGCGTAAAAGCAATGGAAATCTATGAAGTTCAGTGTAAACCGCTGTTGTTTTGGTCCATTGTCGGTAAAGAATGACCCGGATGTATCGTTTTTTGCCGTCGTCGCTAAATATTTGATTTATTATAATATGCACGAGGTCATAAGTAATTTAGTTGGCGCTAGCAAAACTAAAGTAATCCCCAGAAAGAAAAATATGGGATAATCAATGAAAGGGATTTGCAATATTCGTAAATTAAAACATTATCAATCCTCGAAAGTCTGCAATAGACATAGGCCCCCGCAGCACCCAAGCATTTGGGCAGCAGAATTATAATATTATTAACCCTCCTCATTCTAAGCTAGAAAATGTTTTTTCAGTTTTTTTCACTTTACACGCGTTACATGCACCGCACTTGGCTGAATGTCATCAAAACAGCTACATTTTTTATTTAAGTCTTTATTTAATATGTACTTCAAGTAATAAAATAAATACATACTTATTACTACGATTATATTATTTTAAAGAACGACCGACAGGTGAACAACTCTTTGATACGGAGCTTACCGCTAAAAAGGAAAAAACCCGCACCCAAACAGTCGAATGAAGGGAAACAAAACTAGAGAACCAGAAATCATTTTATTATATCATTCATTGCTGCAACGTTTAGGGTGAATTTTGTACAGAAAATCGAATATCCATATATATATATTTATTGCAACAATAAAATACACGCAATTTTTTTAAAATTATTTATTGTTAGTGTTGATTGGTTCTCTCTTAGTTAAAAGTCTTTATTATTAATTTCCATTTTTATATTCAGGCTATGCTGGAAGCAAATTCTGGGCCAGCACTTATTAAGAAGTCCAAACTTTTACCACCGAACTTAAACCGCTAGACAAAAAATGGTTGTTCTCGGGTATATTATTATATAGCATTACAAATAATACACTTTTATCTATTAACAGCATCTTTGCAGTCGCATTCGGGGTTCGAACTGATGATATCATCGCCTCATCTGATGTATTTAATATTTTAACTTGGGTAATCTGTTCAGGTTACTAGTTTTAATTATAAAACGTGGTTTATAGTTTTAAATGCGTGTTGGATTTAAACATCAGTGCAAGAATTTGTAATTATGCCCATCACTATCCCAGTAGGTCTGCTTTAGTTTTTATATATACCAAACGTGACTTGCCTATTTTTTGCTAAGGTACGAGAATAAACCTAGCGCGATTGGAATTTTTATTTATAATCTGATTAGTGTTATTTACTTTAGGGCATGTTTTCAGACTTCCTGTAGCTTACGCAAATTGTTTATTTTATGTTGTGGTACGTTTTGCATTTTAGTAATCCAAGATTTCAACTTTAAATTCCAATATTGCTCAAAAGCAATTTAGGAATTTTGTGTTAGGTTCAAATGAAGTGTAATCCACGCAATCATTTCTGCCTAATTGTAACTTCTGAATCGCGAATGATGATAATCCATCTGAACCACAAGTTATGCATGAATGTTAATTAATAAGACTTTAGTCTACAACTAAAGTTCCACAAAAAAGTACTTTTTTGTTGTAATTTTTAATTTAATGCTTAAATCATTCGACTTATGTTAACACTATTCCCGAAAAGTAGTACATTTTTATTTTTGTTGACTTTTGAATAAATTCATTATCGTTTCTTTTGAATAATTATCATATTAACTTAACCGTAATCATTTTAAGACTTAGTGATAACAAGGATACCTGAGGCAACAATTACAAACCTTTGTTTCTCTGCCTGTTTGAAACTTTTCAACAAGAAAGTCCTGTTGTTCCCAAAATCTCACAAAGCAGTTTTGAACCCACTTTTTGCAACTACCGCTTATGTTCTGAAATATAATTAATAATAATAAAGTAAGTTACTTGCATAACAGGGTAAATATTGTATTCTCGCGGTTTGTTTGCAACTCAAAACGTTTTGTCTAGATATAAATGACATTAAAATATTTAGCATTATCACTATTAAATAATGACTTTATTACTACGGCGTTTTTTTAACAAACTTAGGTGATAACTGTAATTAATAACTGAATAATGTAATTTCCATAAAAATGTGGTGGTCTAATTCTACGTTGTAGAATTTCTGGGCAGTGAATTTCCTAACATTTTACAATTAGCAAGTGGAACGGCAATAACAGCATGTTTATGATATAAATTAGTAATTGCTAACTTTTGTGAACAAATTATAATTCAATTTGAAATGTAATTCAGCGCAGTAAATAGTAGAATGCAACAGATTAAATAACGCAATGTTTTATTTTAAATGTTGTTATGTTCAAATACTTGAAAGTAAATGTAATGAGCCTAGTTGTTTTCCATGATACATTGTCCTTAAATATTAATTAGACAATACGCAAAGAAAAACGTACAGGCCCACAAGATAATGAATATAGTTACAACAACAGCACATTGTTTAATTGGTTTTAAAGTGCTGATTAATTGTCAGTTTACCTGAACAATGTGGTTGCAATAATTTACTGCAATAATCTTTACTGTTATAGTAATAACAGTAAGTTATAACACAGTAAGTTTTTGGTAGAGCTGTATTACCAAAATAATGCTACTAATTTTTTTAAATTTTATTTTCATATGTATTACATAGTTAGTTAGTTGGTTCAGCTTTATTAATCATTATATGTGTGTCAAAAGGCATCAATACAAACGTACCGGTTTTCATCCTGGACACAACCTCATAGAACAAAATTGGCAGCACACAGGACCCTATGATTACAAATTAAAGTTTGTTTTCATAGCCATTTAGCATAATAAATTGCGTAAATGCATAATCTGGAACAATTTTGTGTAATGAAATGTTTGGGCTTGCATGTTCTCTGTCATCATTTGTTTGCGTATATAAAATATCGGAAAATAAATTCAGTTGTTTGTATTTTGAATCCAAAAACATATGAATTTAATATTTACATTATCAAGTTTTTACATTAAACTGAAAAACCATTTAGTCACTTATTTACACTCATAATTAATTACTCTGCTTTGCGCGCAACTTATGCGTCAATATATTTGGTTACATGCGCAGGCGGTTTACATCAAGATGGTAAATCTATTAGTCCCCAATTTATACCTCAAAATATTTACTCTACACAGAGCAGGCGCTTCACCAAAACTATCGGGAGGTTGTGGAAGGTTGAGTAATGTTCACAGAGTTGTTTAACTGACCCACAATTATTTTGACAATTTTTACAAGTAGATGACTTTAAATGATTCTTATCGAAAACGCCACTACAATTATTATGATATTGGTTGGAAACATCGCATTGTTTATTTTTCTCCAAATCGTAGTCAGTTTCTCCTCTAGAATGCGTTCTGAAATGGCGTTGTAGTCCGTACAAAACTGTAAAAGATTTGGCACAAATCCTGCATTTGTACCGTTCTTCTGCAGAGTGAGTTTTGATGTGCTGAATTAAGTTACTAGAAGATGGAAACCTTCTGGGGCAAAATTTGCATGTGTGGGGCTTCTCCTTGGTATGCACTGTCATGTGCCTATTGCGACCTGAATTGTCGAACCACAGTTTGGAACAAAAATTGCATTTGATGGCCTTTGTCTTCATGTGAACCCTTTTCAAATGTTTTCTTAGGTCTGTGCGTAGAATGAATGACTTCATGCATTCATTACACTCATAGGCTTTTTCATTAGTGTGAATCTTGTAATGAATCTTCAGGTTCCACTGGCGTGTAAAGGTCTTTTCACACAAATTGCATTTCCAAGGGGTTTCTCCTGTATGAGTTCCTACATGTCTACTTAGTCCTGACGAGCTTCCAAATGTTTTCTCGCAGATATTGCACTGAAATGGTTTTTCTCCCGTGTGAATCCTTTGATGCCTAGTTAAGGTACCATGTCGGGAAAACATTTTGTTGCAAAATTTACATTTAAATGGCTGTTCAACCGTGTGAACAGTCTAATGTTGTTTTACACTAAAAACAGTACTAAAGGCTTTTCCACATTCCATGCATTTAAAGGGCTTTAAAATATCCCCGTGATAAAAGGCATGTTTTTTTTAAAATCGTTTAGAAGAAAAACGCTTGCATCAAATGTTACACTCGAATGGTCTTTCAATGGCGTGATTTTTAAAAATATGAGCATTTAAATTCTCTCTGGTAGTAAATCTATTCTTGCAAATGGGGCACAAGTTAGGTTTTTCTTTAGTATGGACCCTTGTGTGTGTTTCCAAGTCAAATTTGACAGCAAATTCCTTTAAGCAAATATTACATTTAAATAATTTCTCATTTGTATGCGTCCGTATGTGGCGATGTAATGCAGCTTGGTCAGAGAGCGATCTGTTGCATAAATTACACTTGGGCTTGGTCTTCATTGTTTATATTATTGATATTTTTACAAATGTAGAAATATGAAAGGTGTAATTTTGTGTATGTTGGAATTAAGTTTAATGTAGTACAAAATCTCCGTTTTTAAGGCCTTGAGAAAATAGATAACACAACTGTAAATTACTGCGGAGATACAGTGTCTTATAAAGTTGTAGGATTTTTTTGGGCTACTTCTTTCTTGAAATAATTCTTCCCACCAACTTAAATATGATTGAGTGTACTTTGTAATGCTCCGCATACTTTCACAAATCTATTTGCAAAGTTATTTTTCACGATGGGAAGGGAGGTAATCCAATATATAATTAGGTTTCATACAGGCACCTTTCTAGTTCGTCCCCAGGCATGTTGAGTGAATAATTGGAATGCCAAGTTGTTTTATTGGACATGATGTATGTACACAAAATGTGTTCCTGGCTTTCTCTTTTGGTTTATTTTTGAACAGCTTTTATATCATTTGTGCTATTTGATTTTGAATGTGGGCACTATGCTTTTAAACATACATATTTTAAACACACGGCTATTAAACTGCCTATAATCGCCATTTGTCCCTTATATAAAAATTTATTATTAGGAAAATTTAATTCGACAAATTGCTGCATTGGTGCTAATTCAGATCTTGGGTTAACATTATGTTAGACTCAAGTCCATTGTCAAAAACAAAATAACCAAGTATAATAAATTAAAAATATTACCAAATAATTGAATGCAATTGCGCAACTATATCTTCAAAATTCCTGTTTGTAACTAGATCCTTGGTTTAAATTTGTAACTTTGAAAATATTTTTACTGTGCTCCTAGTAATAAAATAGCCCCACTGTAATAATCTGTAATTTGGAAACTTTCTTCTGGTGTTTAAGCTTAGAGTATAGAGACTTAATACTGAATATATTTTTCGCAACGTGTTTGATTTCTACACATGATAACAAGGCTTAATAATGTATTTTTAAAAACGAATTCTACGAAACAATGCGGAGAAAGTTCTGCCAAACCGTCTGCGAGATTAGGAATTCCGCAGAATATGAACTTTCGAAATGATTCAAATAGTCAGTCAATGAGTTTTAGGGTAGCCGTCATATAAGGTTCGTGGTAAAATATAGTCACGAAAGTTTTTAAACAAATCATAAAATTATTAAGATAATTGCTATTGTAAAAGCCTAGTAAATATTACTGTGT
The DNA here is from genome assembly GCA_034696945.1 of Lipothrix lubbocki. NCBI lineage: Eukaryota > Metazoa > Arthropoda > Collembola > Symphypleona > Sminthuridae > Lipothrix > Lipothrix lubbocki. The sequence continues at coordinate 6,241 of JAQGAK010003834.1, forward strand.
GCTTAATGAATCGAACTACATTTTAAGATGCAGTGGAATCGTACGGCATTCTTTTAAAACGATGGCAAAGCAGTGCATTAAAATTATGCAACCTTTATTGCCGAGCCCCAGTATAAAATGTAACGTATAGTGTGTACTATTTTGTTAAATAGGTAAAAACGATGTGGTTTATTATTATAAATTTGTCTGTACCACAGCAAAATTACAATTTTCAGATTTAAAATGAGCGAAACTCTAGAATTTGAATTAAAAGTTCTATATAGAATCGTGTGGCATAGTGGTTTTCAAGCTCCATGAATGTTACTGCGTGACAAATCCCTCCATTTTAACCAACGGAAGTCCATGGGAAGAAGGATAATGCATGCAGAGTCGCTCAATGGAACCACAATCAATGTGACAATTCTTGCATGTAGATATCGTTTCAGATTGTATGTGACAACCATGTATGACAAACGCGCCCAAACTCCAAAGGATCTCTAACTAAGAGAGTTATCTTATAAGATCTCTTATAGCGAGAGTTCGGTGTATAGAGAGAGCTGGTATGCATATAACTACGTATGATATGTGGGCCCAAAGGGCCTATTACAGAGAGAGTTCTTTTAATATGGAGGACTCCTATAGCGAGAGTCCGGTGTCAAACACATCTTCCTGAATGGTTTACATGTGCATTCAACAGTCGATTCCTTCAGCTGACATAAGTTCAATTTATGCATTGCTGCAATGTGCTTTATTATTATCCATAAACTTGTCTTTACCATTACAAAATTACAATTTTCAGAATTAAAATGAGTCAAAGGGAAATAACATCCTTGAATCTTAGGGCAATGTAGTTTTCAAGCTCAATGAATTTTAGTGCTTGACAAATCGCTCCACTATAACTAACGGAAGTCCATGGAAAGAAGAGTAGTGCATGCAGAGTTGCTCAAGGGATCCACAATCAATCTGACAATTCTTGCATGTAGATGTCTTTTCAGATTTGTTACTCAAAGAACCACAATGTTCATACGTTTGATTCGAATTATCCGCTTCGCCAATACTGCTACGATAGTTGCGAGGGTATTCGATTGCCTGCGTTTTATGATGTTTTCTCAAATTATCAAGTGTTGCAAACGATTTAGGACACACAATGCATTTGTACCATTTCTCCTTGGTGTGACATTTAATGTGCTGGAGCAAGTTACTGGAAAAAGGGAATCTTTTGCTACACAAATCGCACTTGTACGGCCTTTCTCCGGTGTGAACTCTTAAATGCTTTTGAAGATCATCGTTACTAAACCATAGTTTAGGGCAAAAAATGCATTTCACTGTCCTTTTCTTGAGGTGGACCCTTTCAAAATGTTGCTTCAGTTTTGAAAGTATTCTAAATGACCGGTCACATGCTTTGCAATTGTGATCGTTTTCGCCAGTGTGAATTTTCGAGTGGTTCTTCAGTGCTTGAGATTCAGTAAATGTTTTTTCACAAACATTGCATTTCCAAGGCTTTTCTCCAACATGGGATCTTAGATGCCTGGCCAGAGTTCCTCTTTCTGCAAATGCTCTGTCGCAAATATTACATTTAAAGGGTTTTTCGCCAGTATGAACGTTTTGATGCTGGATTAAGCTTCCACGTTTGGAGAACATTCGGTGGCATTCCTCACACTTGAAAGGTTGTTCTCCGGTGTGAACGCGCTGATGTTGTTTGAGTGCGAGGGCGCTTCTAAAGGCTTTCGTACACTCCCCGCACTTGAATGGCCTATCACTGCTATGATATTTTGCATGTTTTTTCAAAATATTTTCTAAGGGGAAACGTTTGTAACAAATATCACATTCAAACGGCTTCTTGTCAGAATGATTAGCTAAGTGTTCACCTAAACTTTGTTTCGTTGTCAGTCGCTTTTGACAAATACTGCACATATACGGTTTTTCTTTAGTATGGACTTTTGTATGTTCTTGTAAGCCACTTTCTGAAGCAAAATCTGTCTGACACGTGTCACACTTAAAAGGGTTTTCCTTCGTGTGGGTTCTTATATGGAGATTTAACATGTTTTGGCTAGAGAACCTTTTGTCGCAGAAATTGCAATGGAATATTTTCTTCATTTTTGCTTGTACTAGCACTTTCAGGCTGTTTGTAAAATTACCTATTATACTTATCGATTTGTATTAGCTAGAAACGTTATTCTTTAATAAAAACTTATTTCAAAGAAAAGGTTGGAAATATAGCTGCAGCTTGTGCGACGGTTGAACGTCCTTAGCTTTACGCATTTGCTGTGGGAATGTTCGGAATATTATTTTTCCACTGCAGCAGGCCTAAAATTTTATTTTGAGAACACACATTGCGCCCTGTTGGGATGGCTGGTCAGCTTTCGTTGCTTGATTAACCTACACAATGATAAGTAGGCGGCATAAATAAAAGTTTCATTCACATAGTCTTGCTGCAGTGTTTAATCTGTCCAGGAGAAGTTTCACATGTACATATGTGATTTTGTAGGTTGGGACCATTTATGCCCTACATAAACACGTCAAAATAAATCCACCAGGGGGGACAATCAGTTCTGTCATTAAGTGCACTTGTGGAATTTATGTGCCCCCTGCTGTCGAAAACTATTTTAGTTCACCTCCCGCGAAGACTAATTTAATTTTAAGGAATCTGGTAGTACAGCATGAAGTTGCGCGTAAGGGATATCCTCTGTGCACTGTTGTGTAAACACAATTTATTATGTACACCCACTACTATATAAGCCAAATAAATTTCAACCAAACACAATGACGAAAACAAGTTTTGAAATTGTGTAAAACATTGAACCTGCTTGTTGTACATCCGCAGCTTTCACTACCTACAATTACGGAATTGTAAGGGAATACATAATGCTATTACACTGGACTCTCGCTAAAAGAGATCTCCATATAAGAGAACCGTCCCTGTAAGACATCCTTTGGACTCGCATATCATACATGGTTATATTCATAAGAGCTCTCTTTATAAAAGAATTTCTGTATAAGAGGCAAGTTTTGGCGATTGATAGCGTTCTCTTGTAGTAAGATTTCAGTGTGTTTGCGTTAAATTCAATTTTCATTTTCATATTACATAATTGCATAGAATGGAATTGTAAAAACAGACCTTATGAGTGCAAATTAAAATTTGTGTTTTATAAACATTTAGCAAAGCGTGATAATTCGAACAAATTCCTAATCCGGAACAATTACTTTATAAAAGGCTTGGGCTGGTATTCTCTATGTATGCATGTATGTCAAAATTGATTTATGTGTATAAAATTTCAAGAAATAAATTCATTTTTATTTTTTAATCACAAGCATAGAGTTTTAATATTTACATTATATATCAAGTTTTCACATAAATTTGGCAAATCCTTCACCACTATGTAATATGTATAGTCTCCAAATAATTATTCTACAAAGAGCAGTGGGTTCACCAAAACCAACAGGAGCCTGTGGATGGGTGAGTAATGTGCACAGAGTTGTTTAACTGACCCGCAATCGATGTGGCAATTTTTACAACTGTGTTGCATTGCTCCTCCTGTGGAAACATTGGAAATGCAAACTGGATTTTGTATTATAACCATTTATAGCAAACATGATTATTCGTGAAAATGTTATTTCCGGAAAAATTTATTTGTGAGAAAATGTTAATGCGCCCAAACACTACGTCAAAAATTACATATGTACATACATATAATTGTAACAGTAAATTCAGTTTATTTTGTAAACGCATTGGTATTTACATGATCAAGTGTTTAAATTTTACATTAGTTTGGCAAACCAATAACCCCTAATTCGCATACCAAAATAATCATTCTACAACAAGCAGACGCTTCACCAACACCAACGGAAGCCTGTGGAAGGTAGAGTAATGTTCACAGAGTTGTTTAACTGACCCGCAATCGATATGGCAATTTTTACAAGTTACAGTATTGCGCTGCTCCTTATCAAAATCGCTACTTAAATTTGTAGACAATTGTTTGGAAACGCTAAATTTCTCATTTTTTCTCAAAAAATTGTCACCACTTTGTTTAGAATGGGTTCTTAGGTGGTTTTTAAGTGTGCTTAAAGCTGTAAAAGATTTTTTACAAATTTTGCATTTGTACCACTTTTCTGCATTGTGGGTTCCTATGTGCCGGAGTAAGTTAGTGGAGGAGGAATATCTTTTAGTGCACAATCGGCATGCGTAATGTTTTTCCTTGGTATGAACTGCCATGTGATTTTTAAGATCCGTCGTATTGAACCATCGTTTAGGACAAAAGTTGCATTTGAGGGTCTTTTTCTTCATGTGGACTCTCCCGAAATGGCTCTTCAAGTTTGATTGTACACTGAACGAACGGCTGCATTCCGTGCACTTGTAAGCCTTTTCACCAGTATGCGTCTTGGCATGGGATTTTAGGGTTTAAAGTTCAGCGAAGGATTTACCACAAATATTACATTTCCAGGGTGTTTCTCCAGTATGGATTCGTAAGTGTTTGCTGAGATGGTCTGAATAAGCAAATGTTTTCTCGCACATATTGCACTTAAAGGGCCTTTCTCCTGTGTGTATCCTCTGATGCGTGGTTTAGTTACCACGTCGGGAAAACCTTTTGTTGCAAAATCCACATTGAAATGGCTGTTTACCCGTATGAACAGTCTGATGTTCCTTTAATTTTGAAGCAGGTATAAACGCTTTCCCGCATTCAAGGCACTTGAAAGGCTTGACATTGCTGTGGTACTTGGCATGACTTTTTAAAATTCCTTTTGAAGGAAACCGTTTGTAACAAATATCGCAAGTAAATGGGTTTTTAGTGGCGTGATGTCTCAGACCATGGTTGTTTAAAATTTGTTTGGTAGTAAATCCCTCATAACAAATGGAGCATTTATAAGGTTTTTCTTTTGTATACAACAGTATGTGGTCGTATAATGCAGTTTGGTGACGGAACGATTTGTCACAGAAATTACACTTGTGTCCTGACTTCATTGTTTATATGAACGGTACATACATATGTCTTCGAATGAGAATTTAAACTGTGTACTTTTGTGTATGTATGCTGAAAACACGCGATGACACGAGATCCTTGTTTTTACGACTTTAAAAACTTCTAGCAATAAACCTGTATTTTATTGTGGAGACACGACGGTTGTAGTTAGATTGTGGAAGAATGTTTGGAGTGTTTCCTACTTGAAATAATTTTTGTCACTAGTTTGTGTACTATGTAGCATGAATTTTGTTGTAGCACATAAGTTATTACTCATGCTGCCTAGGGAAGCACAATATCCTTCAATTATTATTAGAGTTGTATACGGGCACTTGTGTTTGCAGTGTACAGACATTATCCCTTATGCGCAAGTTAAGCTTGTAAGTTGTAATAGCGGCCACCTTTAAATAAAATTAGTCCTGTATACTTAGCAGGAGGTAAACTAAAATAGTTTTGGAAAGCGTGTATGTCGGGCTATAATAAACACCACAAGTGTGCATAACGACAAAAGTGATTGTGCGCCTGGTCCATTTCTTCTCACCTGTTCATGTAGTGCTTAAATGGTCCCAACCCTATTCACACTGCATCACATATGTAATTACATATGTGAAATTTACTGTGGAAATATTATACACTGCAGCAAGCCCTTGTCAATAGACCTTTCATTTGTGCTGCCTACTTAAAATCGTGTAGGTTATTCAAGAAACGAAAGGTGGCCATCCATCCCAACGGGGCGCAATGTAAGTTCTCAAAATAAACTTTTGGGCGTGGTACATAGTGAAATAATATTCCAAGCATTCCAACAACACATCCGTAAAGGTACGGACGTTCGAATTTCACACAAGTTTTGGCCGTATTTCCAACCATATTTGCAAGATACGTTTTCAGTAAAATATAACATTTCCAGCAATTATAAATAATCGTACATCATGGCCAATTCTACACACCGCTTGCAAGCGCCTATACAAGCAACAATGAACAAGCGGTACAAGTGCAATTTCTGCGACAAATGGTTTTCGGGCCACCATGGCATAAATTACCATATTCGAACACACACTAAGGAAAAACCTTTTAAGTGCGACATGTGTCCGGCAGATTTTGCTGCAAAAATTGACCTGAAATCACATACAAGAGTCCATACTAAAGAAACACCTTATATGTGCAGTATTTGCCAAAAACGTTTATCAACCAAACGAAGTTTAGATTCACATTTTGCTAATCATTCCAATAAAAAGCCTTTCAAGTGCGATATTTGTTGCAAACGTTTTCCTTCTGGGAAGATTTTAAAAGGTCACGCAAAATACCACACTAACGATAAGCCATTCAAATGCCATGAATGTGAGAAAGCGTTCTTTTTTATGGCCAATTTGAAAGACCACCAAAGCGTGCACACTGGAGAACAACCTTTTAAGTGTGAGGAATGCAACCGAATGTTCTCCCAACGTGGAAACTTAATCCGGCATCAAAAAGTTCACACTGGCGAAAAACCTTTTGAATGTAATATCTGCGGCAGAGCATTTGCAGAGCAAGGAACTCTGGACAAGCATCTCAGATACCATGTTGGCGAAAAACCTTGGAAATGCAATGTTTGTGAAAAAACGTTTACTGAATCTTACACACTAAAGACCCACTCGAAAATTCACTCTGGTGAAAAGAATTTCAAGTGCAAAGAATGTGACTGGTCGTTTAAATTACTTTCAGGCTTGAAAATCCATTTTAAAAGGGTTCATCTGAAACAACGGACATTCAAATGCAATTTGTGTCCAAAACTATGGTTTAATAAAAATGACCTTGAGAGGCATTTAACGATTCACACCAGAGAAAAGCCGTGCAAGTGCAATTTGTGCGGAAAAAGATTTCCACATTCCAATAATTTGCGCCAGCACATAAAATGTCACACTAAAGAGAAATGGTACAAATGCATTGTATGCGATGAATCTTATGCAACACTTGATATGCTGAGAAATCATCAGAAAACGCATGCTATAGGATACCCTCGCAACTTACATCCAAGTATTGACGATGTGGATAATTCCAATGAAGCGTATGAACGCTGTGGTTCTGTTGGTAAAAAATCTGGAACCGAATTTACATGCAAGAACTGTCACATTGATTGTGGATCCCTTGAGCAACTCTGTATGCACTCCTCATCTTTCCATGGACTTCCGTTGGTTATAGTGGAACGATTTGTCAAGTACTGATATTCATCGAGCTGGAAAACTACACCGGGCTCTCGCTATAAGAGATCTCTATATATGAGAACTCTCACTGTAGAAAAATCTATGGGCTCGCATATCATGCAAATGTAGTTATATTCATACGAGCTCTACCTATAAGACAAATCCTATACACTTGACTATATATTAAAAATAGTAACACAAATAAACTCAAAATTTTGAATTTTTTGTAACTTCAAATAATGTTGGTACGGTTTGATTTGATTTATTGTCAATTTGCATTCACAATACTAACACTGTTAAGTTTTGCGATTTTACACAAAGAGTAGATAGTAATGAAGATAGCAGACATCATATTAATTAATTTACTCATTAGGATTATTTGCTAATTTAGTCTATATATTAATTTAACTTATGATTAACATTTTAAATCATGGTATTTTAACAGTGAATTAATTTCATCCGGTTGTTGTTG
>JAQGAK010003835.1:0-13823 GCA_034696945.1 Lipothrix lubbocki
TGAAGGGATAGCAATTGGTACTTTAAGATCCTTCGCCGACGATTTATAATATTGTGTATTACATACTAGGAGAATTAACCTAGAATATTTCCCTTTAAAACCAGACGAAGCGTGACGTGAATAGCAACGTGGAGGCACTGCTTGACAACAACGAAGCAGCCATCACGGCTGCCTACTTCCCTGATTATAAAATTGATACAGAGCTTTTGCGGGTAGTTCAAAACCCATTCCTTGCAGTTGTCGTCGTTTATGATGTTAACAACAAACGCGCACCAATTGGTGTCTGTACTGTCCCTCTTCTAACCAAGACCACAGGTGGGGGAGCCAGTGATTATATCACTGTTGACAGCGATAATTATTCCGTTGTATGCGTAAGTTAAACTAACTCCATTTATTTCTTGTGTGTGTTTTACTCGCTCAATCATTCAGCATTTTAACCTGGTGTCTTTTTTGATTTTTATAGATTGATTTCACAATAAATGCATGAATTTTATCTTCAACATTTATCCATATGTAACATCACAGCTTACATTGTATGAATAAAAACCCCTGAAATAATTTGCTGCTGCAAAAATACTCGTTTGTCAACTTTTTTCATGTGTACAATCATAAGGCATAAGTTGTGGCGTTTTAATTTGAAAAGTAGATTTTGTCGGATTTTAGCATGGTTATATCTTATATACGCAATGATAAAAGAGGACATAAAACATATTTAATCAAATACCTATAAATAAGCCCAAATGCCCAAAGTACAGAATATCTGCAAAGTTCTAACTTATCTGAGATGATAAATTTAAAATTCCAGCTAATAAACATATTATTTGAGAATATTGCCTAATCAATATTTACCATTGTTGCTGTAACCGGTTCCTCATAATAAATTATGAAAAGTTTCCCTCGTCGTCATAAAACGAAAAGTTTTTTAATTTAAAAAAAAATACATGCAAAAGTTATCGTTGGCAATCTGAAAATGAAACGCAAAAAGCATGTACATCTCTCGCCTGCCCAAAATCCACAGGCCCCATCATTTTAGGTATTTTTAGCTGAGAGCAAAATCATGACATCCTGGGATTTTGAAGCATGAGTTTCCACCATCTAAATATATCGAGAATTCTGGAAACCTTAAAAAATTGTCCACATTTTTCGGACCATTATCGTAGGATAAAGGGATTAAAGAGTATATTTTTTCTCGAAAGTAGCATGGTCATTAAAAACCTTGGAATTTAAATTAATTTTAAAGAAGATTAAATTCTACATTCATTCTCACTGCATTTGAGCTCACATATATTTTCTACTTATGATCAATGATGGAAGGAGTCCGTTTTTTATTTCAAAGTTTTAGATTCTAGATGTAGTTTTCCTGTAGTAATCCTTCATCCTAACATTTACTACTTTTTGAGTTTATTATAGATTTGTTAATAATATTAAACAATTAAAAAAATTAATAAATAATAATCCATATGGAAATTAATAAATATGAAATAATTTACAATTTACAAACAATAATCAATTAAGTAATTAATAAATAACTTCAAAATTAAGAAATACTAATCAAATTGTAAATTAATAAATATAAAAGAGTTTGAAAATTGATAAGTTATTTACTAACAACTGATTTCTAAATAATTGAATATTTTAAAAAAGGGTGAATAAACAAGAAGTTAATTATTAGCAAAAGGTATAAATAAAATAAATATTAGATAATTAAAAATATGGCAAACAAATAAATATTGAATAATTAAAAACATGGCAAAAAATATAAATAATTTATACCTTCTCCTATAAAAAACGCACTTTACCAAAATCTGTAAAACTGGACGTAGAAGGACTCCCTATTCATCAATCAAAAGATCTCTAAATTATAAGAACAGATTTTTAATTTTCCATTTTCAAAATTGTGACTCAGTTTTAGAGGGAAAATTTTGTCGACATTCTCTTTTTCCCCCGAAAAACTGCCTCGCAGACCTTTTCATATGGGTTATTCTGAAACACCATAAAATTACCTTCCTTGTCTATACTACACTGTAGTAGTATTAACCTGATTGGGCAGCCGCGACAATAAGGTTAACTAAATATTTTAACTTTAAATGCTTTGGCACGTAAAATTAATGATTTTAATCCTAATTAAATGCGTTAATTAAATCTGTAGCAAAATGCTGATAGATAATCCATCCTCAATTTAGGAAAAAAATTTCCCGCCTTGGACCTCAATTAGCCATATAAATAATATGGAATCTCTCCAAAAGAGTCGTTCTTTACATTTGAAATAGTAGGGCTTGAGTAACAAAGGAATGAGAGCGAGAGGAAGATAGAAACTATGCAATATGTTTGTATACACTGCTTTGTTATTGCCAGTCATTATATACTTTGATTCTTCATCGCATCAGTATGCGTATGCACAAGGCTTTGCTACATTTATTGCGAGGGTCTCCTGCGTTTTTAGGCTCCCTCCGCACAAAATGGGCCTGCTGAATCCTTCGATAGCGTCCGGCTGTCTGCGTGTTTGTTTAATATCTTCCAAAAGAATACCCACACGTATTTCAAATTATGAAAGGAGAATCATATACGGATATAATACTTTATAATTGCTTATCCACATATGTGTTAATATATTACTACAATAATTACCTATTTGCTTATATAATAATTTTTTATGCACGGACATAATACAATATTTACAAGCAAATGTATGTATTTTGTATTTAATAATATATTCACACCCTCCTAATATATTATCACAGTAATACCCTCACACAGGTAAAACTAAACATGTAGTATAACTCAAAACGTTATGATTTTAAGTTGTGGAGTAAGGCGCATGTAAGAGCACGGCAGGTGCAAAATATCATAGGAAGGAACCTCTCTCGACGACCTAATGGGTCGCGGGCGGAAGATTCCTACTGACGTCATGTCCCGCTTGCTTCTTCTACAGTAGTAGCAATGGCACACTTGCTCCCTTTGCGTTTCTGATTCTGACGTCAAAAATATTGATTTTATTTTACGTTTCCAAATAAAGGGAAATCGTCGGTCTAAAGATGCAGTCTGCTCCCTTCTCGCAAACCAAGAGGTACAAGATGAGAAATCCAGCATCAAGTGAAACATCCTGTTTAAATTGCATTGACAACTGAAAACAGGGGGAACGTGTATTTAAAATTTCAACTTCCAACACAAGGGAATAATAAATTACTGAAGTTATCAATTCAGTTGACTTCAGACTTGAATAAGGCAAGCACCAACGGTAATATAGGTTCACATATAACAAAATTACCTCTGTGAAATTGTGTGCGCCTTTAACAGTTGTAAATTTCTGGGACATCGCATATATAATTGGACACAAAAATATCATTCGGGAATCCAATTTCCAACATGGGTAAAAGAGATGAAATCATCAACTTCGAAATGCCCGAGTCACCCCCGCCGTACACTTCAGCGATTGCCCCTGGCCGAAATCCTCTGGACAACCCTCATGCAGCAAATTATTCTAGCGACGGATTCTTGCCTGCGCCAAGCGCTTCAACTGAACCCGAACATAATCCAGACCCTCTGCAGGATTTGTTGGGGGGTCATGGGAAGTTGACATTTAACCACACCAAAAGTTTCGGTAAATACAAAACTTACTAAAAAACAAACTACAAACTTTATTTGTAATAGTTACATTTATTTGCATGGAAATAATAAATATTAATAATTATAAATTGTTCCATAATAAATTATAATAAATTTAAAATCCAAATAAAATTAAAAGTATATAATAATATATTATTGTAGGTATCGGAGAGAATTCCACAATTTGCCAGATCCGAGGATCAGAAAATCAAGTTGTCATGTCCACTCTAAAAACAACAACGACACTTAATGTTGGTAGAAATGAAGGTACTTCTTCAACCACACGAAGCTTTCTGGACCCCACAGGAAAGGTTTTGTATAGCACTAAAGATTCGGAAGGAGTAAGTACATAGTTTCAATTAATTGTATATCGTCGGTGGTGATGCAATGTGTGCTATCTCCATATATGTAAAACTGAATGCAGGATGAGAAATCCAACTTCATTTAAATTAAGTGCAAGTTTGGATAATCCGTTGAAATGGCACGAAAACGGAAAACGAGAGGAATTTATTGCATTAACCACCTGCAAGGTCTCCTATATTAATAAGTATTATGGAATTATGCATAATTAAATTATGAAAATTATTATCCCATCCATTAAAAATTGTAAAATAAATTTAAACATGTTGAAACAAATTCCCAATAGGAACATACAGTTTCCAGAGGCGACAGGATATTTGGGCTCATCAGTAAGATTGTAACTTGTTTTGGCGATAACAGACAATTCATGGGCCGCGATAGTAGCGGCAACATTGTTTTTGAAATCGATAAGCAGGGATCGGAGTATTATTTCCAAGCCCATGGAAACATGATTGCTGTCGGGAGGATGAGGGGAAGAGTCTTTGAGTTGGAGTTAATAGATTCATCGCTGGACCTTCAGTCCAGGGTTTTGGTCATCACAGGGGCTTATTACATGGTGAGATTTTATATTTTTTACTTCGTTTTTTTGCAATACGTGTGCGTACAAAATTATAGATTTTAAAATATTGTCCAATTTAGAATAGACATCTATGCTTCTCTATTATTACTACAGTACTATATAATAACTATTTATTTAAATATTTTTTTCATGCTTACAGTACCTCAAAGAAACAGGTTTCGGATACCTCAAACCCTACTTCGTCATTGCATGGTTGATAATGATGGCCTTATTCGTATGGCTTACGGTTTATATCTTTTGAGATCTATAGCTATACTTCGTATGAGATGACGTATGTATCAACACATATGTATTACAATCCAGATTTATTATAACTTGATATCTTATGTATGTATCCGTAGCTAAAAGTCCAATTAATAAGCTTACAACTGAGAGTGTCAGTATGTCCTAGTCTGTATCGAAATCATTGTAGGATCTCCAGTAGTTGTGAATAAATTTGAAATAAAATTTTAAATTCTATAAATTCTATTTGTATTATTTCATTTCCGTGAAAGTACTCGTCGGCGACCCCACTCCGGAATCACGGTTATGAAATCGCGGTCGTCGCAACGAAATTATTAATAGAGAGAAGAGATAGTGGTGTTAATTTACAAAATCAAATTTTAAATAAAGAAAGAATTGAAGGGAAACACTTTCCTGCAATTCCAAAAAAATTAATTTCTCGTCTAAGAGCACACTCCAAAGCCAATTGTTTTTTTAGGTTCGCTCTCCTAGAGAGGGAAACTATTGAATCGGTTGGTCACTTTTTGTTTGTATATGAGATAACTGCCGTACCGGTACGAATTTTGCGTCGAATTTTGTTTTGACAATATCTTCACGCTTAGTAGACAAAACCAATTGATTTTGGTTGAATTGAGTTTCGTAATTTCGGACTTATAAATTTTCGAAATTTCGACACATATGCATGATTTTACATAATTGTCATGAAAAAGAGTGATTGTAGACTTACTGACCATAAAAATTTTTGCATATTATACGACAGCAAAATCAGTTCTACATGCGCATACGCAGCAAAATCGTTTTGACATTGCATAAAAACGTTACCAAAATATTTTGCTTCACATTCGATCGCTGTTTTTTCGTTGAGTAGAATTTTCAATCATCACAAACAAAAAATTAAAAAACTTAAAAGCTAAAATAACGTCCAATAAAACTGGATTGTTGTATTTTTTTATATGGTTTTAACTCTTTACATGGGGGATTTTTCTATAGCCTTTATTGATTTTCAATAGCCCTATAACCTTTTCCGCATATTTCCATATAGTAACACAAACGCAGATCAAGCATGTAGCTCTCTCTATAGTAGCATACACGCATTATTAATAAAATTGTAAATTCAGTAAACACGAAACATATGTACTACAATATTTGGAAAATTGAAATTAATTTTATACATTCGGTCTAAATGATTTGAAAAATTTGTAAAAATACACATACGGTGCACCGGGAAAGGAGCGAACCTAAACGTTATGGCACCCGGGTCGATCGCAGACGACTTTTTGAGCTGCGCGCTACAGTTACTCATTCGGGCAAGGGAAGTGAAAGCAGCCGGTTCTGGAACCCACCCCGATGAAATATGTATCTGTTTCCTACTTGTAACTTGTAAATACACAAGTTTTCCCCTTGTCAACTTCAGTTGAAATCAGTTGACTTTCACTACGAATCCGACAAGTATCAACAACACTATTAACGTAGCTGCGTATCCAGCATCTGCATTTCTATACGTAAATTGTTGTTGTCATTCACTTGAGAGTTTTTACAAATTTGTCAAAATAAAATTAATAACACGTTTCTAGTCTGAAATTATCGGCCACTATAAATTTATACATGAATTTGAAGCTATTTATTTTTCAAAAAAATCCGTTAGACGTGAACTTAAATTTTTATAGCTACAATATCAATCAAGGCGTGAGTTGGATCCAAACTCTAATATTATTTTCAGTTCAACGAATTTAATAGGACTTCTGTGTAATTTAGTTATTATTTTAACTAATTATTTGGAGAATCATTAACGCTCAAATATTGTTCGATTATCCAATTCTCAACATAATGGGAAAAGGAGACGAAATCATCAACGTCGAGTTACCCCCATCTTACAATTCACCTACTGTTTCCGGCCCTGCAGTGGCATACGCGGGCTTCAATCATCCTAGTGACAATAATTCCGGAAATCCGTTGGACAAGCTAATTGCAGGAAATTATCCAGGCCATGGAATCGTTTCTGTTCCGAACGCTCCAACTGAACCCGGACATAGTCTTGACCTTCTGCAGGATCTGTTGGCTGGTCATGGAAAATTGACATTTCATCAGAGCCAAAAGTTGGGTAAATACATAAAAACCTAAACAAATAACACAATGGACTCTCTCCATAAGAGACCTCCATATAAGAGAGCTCTCGATGTAAGAGATCCTTTGGGCTCGCATTTCATGCATGGTTATATGCATACGAGCTCTCTCTAGAAGAGAATTTCTATATAAGATGCAGATTTTGGTGATTTATAACCTTCTCTTATAGCGGGAGTTCAGTGTAATCTGTATTTAAATAGTTAATTTAAGTCTAAATTTACCGTTTTCCTAAAAAGGTACATAATTACATATAGGCATAATTGTATAAAAATAGTTAACTTGATTGTGTAATAATAAATTGTGCACCTGATTAAAAGTAATACATTATTTATACTTTTTTAGCACGCAGAAATGATTCCATTATTTGCCAGATCCGAGGACAAGACAATCAGATGGTCATGTCCACCTTAATTACAGCAATGAGTCTTTATGGACGTTCAGCTCCAACCCTACGAAGCTTTGTTGACCAGACAGGAAAGGTTCTTTTTATCACTCAGAGCGCTGGCCAAGTAAGATTTTAATATATTTGCTTACATGCCAATACGAATGAATATTAATAATAATAATGTTATTATGTTTAATAATGAATAATGTAAATTCATAATGGCATGTATTATTATTATGAATTATATCATCCCAAAAAAAACCACCAGTCGCGTAAAATTTTGAAATATAGAATAAGGATTTTCGTATAACAAAATTTATTTAAAGAATTATTCAGTGTCCAGCGGAGACAGGGTTATTGGACTCGTCAGTGGGGCTTCAGTTTCCCTTGGCTGGAGCCGTCATTTGGAAGGCCATTGTATCAGCGGAAACACTATATTTAAAGTAGTGCGACATGGGTCTGAACATCATTTTGAATCGCATGGAAGGATCATTGCTGTTGCTGGGATGAGTGGAAAAGTTTTTGAACTGGAGTTTAAAGATGAGTCGCTGGACGTTCAATCCAGGGCATTGGTCATCACTGCCGCTTATTACTTAGTGAGATTTAATCATCTTTTCTATAATCCGTTTTTGCAATACATAAAATTCGTATACGAAATTTTATCGTGAATTTTTTTTAAACTGTGCATATATAAGTAAATAAGTGTGTCTTCATTATAGCTACAGTTATCGATCATATATTAGAACATGTATTTACTATTTATTTCCTATGGTCACAGTTTGAAATGCACCACATGGAAACAGTCCTCGGATGCCGTGGATCCTCGACGTTCAAGAATTTTTTTTTAACTGTCGTCATGCTGTTTTTGGTTTTACTGTTAACGACACGTATAACTGACTAACGGAATTAACTACATTTGAGATTAATTTATCATTTAAAATGGATACGTGAATGATAATAAGAAATCCGTCATCGCATACTGCGGTCGGATTCGGAAAACTCAGTTAATAGATATATCGAATATAATGTACATTCATTCAATAATTTACAAGAAATCCAAAGCACTAGATCCACAAAGATAGAAGCCAGGCTGGACCCTATAATAATTAGAGATAATGTTATGATGGTTTTCCTTTCGGAAATTATTGCTTATAGCGGGAGAGAATTTGATGTGATATCTTTCGTCGGATATAGCCAAGGATAGTGTATAAGTATAGCATTAAATTTAAATATATATACCTGAAAAAAAATCTGCAACTGATTTGAAAAAAGTGCGCTAAAACAGACAACTCAGCTGAAAATAAAAACAAGAATCAGAGCGACAGTGAAAACATTTAATGCACTGCAGAATTTTAAGAAAAGAGTACATCAAGTTCAATTAAAGGAATTTTAAATCTGTGTAATTCTTTAGGCATGCAGGTATTAGTACTCTCCTTGGATCTTGTATCTTGTACGTGTATTGCTTTAAGAATAGCATTATCGAATTATCGTACAAATAAAACGACAATATAGTAGGGTACATTAAATATTGTCGGTTAAACCAGCATAGGTGCTAATTTATTTTTTAGCTAATTTACAAAAGCGCTATGCTAGTTTTGTAGAATTTTCCCATTGCATAAGTGCTACTTTTCCCCTTTCCACATGCTATATGACTGCTTGGCTCCCGCTCATACGTTGTCGGTCATGTCATTCTTGACATTCCATTCAAATTACAAAAATATTAAAATGCGGGAAATTTAAAAAAATTGAAATTGAGCTCCATTCCAGCGTCGAGTCTGAAGAACAAAACTGAATGGGGAAGCAGTAAACTCAAAAAATTGTTTCAATAATAATAATAAATAAATAATTTATTGAATTTTTAATGATTTTATGAGTTGATCATAAATTGTATTGTCTAATAATGTGTATGTTATAAATCATTATAAATTTCATTATAAACGTCATTATAAATTAGAATATAATACTTTTTCTTTTCGCGGGGAAAGTGAATTGACTACAAAATGTAAATGATGCACAATTGTATCGCTCATCAACTTATCCTGATCGAATAATTTATTTCTATTTTTAATATTAAATTATTTTCCAAGAACGCCACGAAGATTGTCGGAAGCACATTTACAGCTGGCAAAACCATTCGTACTGTCATGTCGAAACATTTCACCTCAATAAAATGAATTTGCTTTGGAAAATGTATTCCTTTCAGATAAACGGACCTTTATATTTGAAAATGTTTAATTTGTAACGGTTGATTGTATGTACATTTAAAATAATTATATACAAAATCTTTGTCACTAATCTACTACTGGACTCTCGATAAAAGAGAATTATATAAATCACCTCAATTTTTCTCTTATAGAGAGATTCTTTTATATAGAAATCTACGTTTGTAGCCTTTAAAATACAGTTAAAGCACAGTTTATTTAAATTTTTATTGTTTAGAATATATTTACACGTGGATTCAAGAATAATTACAATATATTAAAATATTATCTCTCAGATTATTGTAATTTACTTAAAGAGATAACAGGAGTTTATCCTTGTTACTTTTATTATAATAATTGCAATTTATTTAAATTATATTAATTTATTACAAATAATTTATTGCAATTTGTATTTAGTGTATCATCTAAAATTATGTTTATTTTATTATCAAATATTTCTAATCGTATATTTGTTTAAATTATTATTATTTAAAACGATTTAACTTAATTTAAACAATTTAATTCGTTATTTGCATATAAGTTAAGATTTTAGTTTTTGGAAATCTTCCTCACTAATTTACTCAACCAATTTTTATAAATAATTTGAAACATGCATTGCTACATTTAAACGTAAAAAATTGTAAATTATTCACTATAAAGGAAATTTAATAGTTTCCTATGTCATACAAACAAATGCTTGAGTCACCCCCGCCTTACAATCCAGTGAATGTTTTCGACTCCACAGTATCATACCCGAGTTACAATCATCCGGGTTACAATTCCTCTGGATAACTCCTGGAAAACATTCATGAAGGAAATTATCGTGGCCACGGAATCATTTTCAACGGTTTTGACCCGGATATACAAATCAGGTACTCCCTTTCTGACGTTAAAAACATTCATCTTAACGTTTTCTCATAAAGAGAAATCGTCGGTCCCGTCCCGAGACCCCATGTTCTTCTACCTCCTCGCCAGCCTAAACTTAAGATCAGAAATCTAGCATCAAGTGGAATATCCCGTTTACATTGCATTGAAAACTGAAAACAGAGGGAGCGTACATTTGAAATTTCAATTGCAATAACAGGAGAATTATAAATTACTGAAACTGAAGTTAATCCTTACCTTGTAATTTATATAATCGTTTTTGTCTGCAGTTGTAGACGCAGAAGAAGATAACCTACTTTGCATCTTCAGCGACCAAGTATTTTTCTGTTTCTTATAAAGGCACGAGCTTTTCTCTTCTTAAATTCAGTTGACTTCAAGACTCGAATAAGGAAAGCACCAACGGTAATAATATAGCTTCACATTCAAAAATTCCAATTCAATTTGAAATCCCCCTGTGAAATTTTGTGCGTCTTTAACATTTATAAATTTCCGGGGCGTAATAGTGACCGCACAAATATTATTCGGTAATCCAACTTCCAGCATAGGTAAAGGAGACGAAATCATCAACTTCCAAATGCCTGAGTCACCTCCGTCTTATACTTCAGGGATTGCCTCCGAGCCTGCAGAGGCATGCCCGGGTTACAATCATTCTGGCTACAATCCCGGAAATCCTCTGGGCAACCCTGATGCAGCAAATTACTCTAGTAACGGATTCTTGCCTGGACCAAGCGCTCCAACTAAGCCCGAAAACACTCCAGACCTTCTGCGGGATTTGTTTGCCGGTCATAAGAAATTTACATTTAATCAAACCGAAAGGATTGGTAAATAGAAAAATTCTTAATATAAAAAATAGAAACTTTTTTTGAGTCCCAAGTTAGTCAGTGTATATGGATACATTGATTTCCATAATAACGAGTTGTTTGTAACAGTTACATTTATTTGCATGGAAAGAGTACAAAATCCTAATCCTAATAATAATAAATAGTAGATACTGATAAATTATAATAAATTGGAAATCAAAATAATAATAAAATGTTCTAATAAATTATATTAAATTGGAAATCAAAAAAATAATACAAGTATGTAATAAAGTGAATATATTCTTTTAGGTTCCGGAATTAATTCCACTGTTTGCCAGATCCGAGGATCAGAAAATCAAATTGTCATGTCCACCTTAATAACAACAACGAGGCCTATGGTTGGTAGAAATAAAAATACTGTTTCAGTCACACGAGGCTTTCTAGACCACACAGGAAAGGTTTTGTTTAGCACTCAGCTGTCGCAGGAAGTAAGATTTTAATTAATTGCATATCGTCGGGGGTGATGCAAAGTGTGCTATCTCCATGTCAACCTAAAAAGATTATATATCCACCATCATGCAAGTTAGTATATCCCTTCCTTTTAAATTTGATGAAAACTAAAATTTGTATTTAAAAAAATATACTAAAAATCGTATTTACTACCTGCAACTACTTCGCATCTCCACCGACGACATTTTTGACTATTAATTAAAAAATATTATTTAATGACTACATATGTGCGTATTATTAAAATTACTAGCTCATATAAAGTAACTCGAAGACATCAAAAATTGTAAAATAAATGTAATCATTTTGTAACAAAATCCCAATATAGACATTTACAGTTTCCAGCAGCGACAGGATATTTGGACTCGTCAGTAGGACCGGACCTTTCTGTGACTATAAATTCATGGGCCGGGATAGTAGCGGAAACATCGTATTTGAAATCGTGAAGCAGGGATCGGACCATTATTTTCAAGCCCATGGAAAAATGATTGCTTTAGGAAGAATGAAGGGAAAAGTCTTGGAACTGGGAGCTGTTAGATTCATCACTGGACGTTCAGTCCAGAGCTTTGGTCATCACGGGCGCTTATTACTTGGTAAGGTTTCATAATTTTCTTTTCCGTTTTTGCAATACATATATACTTACTCAATTTTATTTTGAAATATTGTAAAATTCAGAATCTACAGGAATATCTTAGTTTGTATATTTCTATTAGTAGTACAGTACTGGAATAACTATTTATTTCAATATTTTTGATACTTACAGTTTGCCAAGGAAACAAGTAGATACATGACCTACTGGTACTCCATTACATTCATGTTACTAGTCGAATTAGGATTATTGATCTGGTTTACTTCTGGACGAAAACGATAGCTATTTCGTTATTTCTTACGAGATAACTTAGCAACACAAATGATTTATTATAACTCATTGTATGTATCGGTAGCCAAGTAGGATCATTGTAGGATCCCCAGTAGTTGCAACAGCATACACTGAACTCTCGCTATAAGAGAACGCTATAAATCACCAAAATCAGTCTATTATATATGATTCTCTTATGGAGAGAGCTAGTATGCATTGAACTATGTATGACATGGGGGTCCAAAGGATCTCTTACAGAGAGTTCTTTTATATGCAGACCTCTTAGAGCGAGAGTTCGGTGTAGCGGGAGTAAAGTTCTCTGATCGCTTCTTGCTGATAAATAGTTTTTTCCCTCTAATTGTAAGTAAGCAATGATGATTCTTTTGAACCAGATTTTGAATTTCTCTGTTGAATTTTGCTAATAGTCCGTCATTCCCTTTTGAAAATATTTTTGATGGACAATTTGAGGTTTCTCTAGATTCTACTTATTCCCCATGTTATCCAGTACATTATATTACAAAATAAAAAATCACCGTGTGGAACTTTACTATTTTCATTTCTCATAGTTCCGTAAACTAAGCATGACCTTTTTGGAAAATTCATCCCCGGATATATTCCTAATTTTAGTTTTTCAGTTTGACCGCGTGTAAGGACGCTCTGATTAACTTTAAAATAAAATATAAATCTTAACTCTTAGCTTATTATTAAGGAATTTTTCACCTTCCAGTTTTTTATTTTTTTATTCTTTTAATCGTAGCTTTAAAAAGTGTCATTCCGCAAGTATTTGAAAATTCAAGTTTCTCGGAATAGTAGGAACGCAATTTGACATTAATCTTTTAAGGGCATATTTCCATATATCTCCAATAAATAATATTTATTACACACGGATTTTACAGTGAAAGGCAGACTTGTTTAAAAAATGTATTCTTTAAAATTAAATTCTCGAAAATTTATTCTAATTACACAAATAAACATATAAGGAGGGCGTATAATGGTCCAAGGATCCAACAGACGATTCTGCGTAAAGCTAAACGTAAGTAGGATTTGATCCCTATGCCTATACAGCCTATAAAAGAAAGAATTACATTATATACCTCCTATACATGTATTTTTAGGAAATGAATAAATTCCCACTAATAAGATCGTTTGCACTTTGAAGCATTAGCTAGGCATGATTAACTTAGGGATGAGGACGAGGAGACCCTAAACACCAATGTGTAGGGCTGGGAAATCGCGAAAAACACGATAAAATTAAAAATTCATAATAGAGTATTCCCAGCTGGGTAAATTGTTT
>JAQGAK010003836.1:0-13820 GCA_034696945.1 Lipothrix lubbocki
TTGTAATACTTTACCTCAAGATTTGCTGTTGTGACATGGTCATCCGAGAAATTACCAACCCGCTTTGTTAGGATGTTCTCCATGATATTGAAATAAATTCTGGCAAGCCGCCACGTGTTTTGTTGCAGGTGCGTTGAATGACAGCTTGGCAGGGAGTAAGTTCCAGATATAAATAACCCAATGCTGAGCTGTAATTATAAAATTGTGTTCTTGTAAGCTTAAATGTAATAAATTACGGTAACTTTAATATCTTGAAAATTCGAATAAACGGCTCAAATTTTCAGACAGCTGGGATAGACATGGGTACGAGATCAACTTGGATATTTAAGGTACAGGAACAGGTCCACGTTGGGTACAGTTAAAAAGTAGCAAAAAAAAACAGGAATAACTTGGGATTATACATTTTGTACACAATGGAAAGACCTGTGATTAAGCATGCCCCAGTCCCAGTGTTCACTGAAATTCTGCTGTTTTAACCTGAACTTGAAATATCAGGGTCATGTTAAAAGTCAAAGTCAAACCGAACTTCACCTAAGCTTTAAGTTATCCCGAACCTGTCAAGTTTCATTTGAACTTTAAAACAGCTCTGAAAATTGCTCATAGCGTTTTTAGCTGCCGTGCAACAAAAACTAAAAAGATTCGTTTATAATAATGAATAATAATAATAAAGGAATTGTCTAAAACATATACCAAGTTGTTTCTGATTGTAGAATACGGACAAAGAAACAAAACTATAGCGATGTGCATTGAAAACCCTCCGCATTCTTAATTTTTAGCTGAGGTTCAATTCAATCTCAAGTCAATTTTGTGAGGTTTTTATAGTTGTAAGTGACAACTTTAATATTATTGATCAAGAATGAATATTGACGTATACTTGATTTACCAAATTGATTATTATATTAGAAGTTGAACTAGAAATGATCAAATACCATTTTATAGAGCATTCAACTTATTTTCAAGTATAATTTCAATTTTTGAATTCTTTTGTATTTCTATTTATGTACATTTTGTTGAACTTGTAAATTTTTGGATTACCTATTTATTTTATTTGTACTTTTGTTAAATTTGTAGTATTTTGGATGTAATTATTAGATTTTTGTTGTATGTATTTGTACTCGTATTTACATATTTCGCAACATCTAACTGATTACACTATGTACAATGTACATAAGTTGCTGTGGTTTGGGCGATATTTTCCACCGGCAAAAAAATCACTGACAAAGTTTCCTGCGTTCAGGAATAAAATCCACCTACTACTATAATACATACATAGCTAATACTTAGTTACAGCTAAAAAATCGCGAAAAGCGCGATCAATTTTATAACTCATAATAGTGTTTGAGTTACATTGGGCATCACACAAACGCAAAAATCATACTTGGAAATCTCAAAAACCGCAAAATGTGCAAAAAATAATACAAAAACGCGAAACATTATATATTCTGCAAAATCGAGCCAAATTTTTTTGGAATTGCTTGCAAAAAAACGGCAATTTTGGACTTACCCTGAAATCCCAGAACCCGAATTTTTGTGATATCCCCGAAAATATCAAAAACTCATAGTTTGCATTCAAATAGACACATTTATGCACAAAAGTATTTATTTTCAATGTCCATGTATTTAAATGGGAGCAAAGTCTTAATGTGTGTACCTAAGGCTAAAAATTTAGATACTTACTGTATCTGTTACAGATACAATACGAAAAGTCAATTTTCGAGTTTTCTGTGCATTTCTAGGGTTTTTAATTTTGCCTGATGTAAGGGAAACAAAAATTTAAAGTGCATGCATTGATTCTAGAGTAACTTTTTGTGCTAAATTTGAAACAAAATGTCTCATCTGCGTTTGGTTGTTAATTAAACAAATCAACAACAACAAAATCACATATTTTAACAGAAAGGAATGCAAACTATTTTAAAAACCGAAAAGGTTGACCTAGAGAATTTAATTTCCTTTCATTTGATTCCATGGTCATGTAAATCGGACGAGTGGTTTAGTCCCTTTCAGCAAATCCCCGAAAGCCTCTTCAAATCATTTGAAGCACCCATTTAAATACATGGACATTGAAAAATAATTAATTTTGAGCATAAATGAGTCTCTTTGAATACAAACTGAGTTTTTGATATTTTTGGGGTTCTCAAAAATATTCAGGTTCTTATGGGATTTTAGGGTAAGTCTGAAATAACTGTAAATGATTTGCATGTTACTTTTGACCTTAAAAATCTACTGAAAACTGAAAAAATCTCAAATAAACTCACAATCAGTACTTTAAAAAAAGTGAAATACACTTAAAATGGGAAAAATTGTAGTTAAATTGCAAAAATTATAGCTACAATTCAGCTAAGATATGCGCAGAAAGCACAAATTCATAAAATGTGATTTGATACCACTCTTAATGGAACTGCTTGCTAGATTCTGTTTTGGTAGAATTGTTGTCTGGTCTGGGTATCATCAATCCAACGCAGAGCTGAAATAGTACAATTGGGCAATAGTAAAAAAAAATGTAAGATAATAAATTATAGTATGTACATCTTCATTCTTACAATAAATAAGGAAGTTCGTTTGAAAATTGGAATAACATGCGGAATTCAGGAAGTGAGCAAAAAGCATATTATTTAATGTGTGAATTACTTTTTAAGAAACTTTTAGGAAACAACACGGAAACCGTAACAATAAATGTATTTGTTCACATTCAAGCTAGTCTAGGGGCTATGTAAATTTTTGATTGTTGGTATCTGTGACGAATCTATTAGAAACATACGCGCAGGAGGATTTAAAATCTTACACCAAACAACGATTAAAAATAAATTCAATTTTAAGTTCGTCGGGACGCCAGTTTTAGATTTCGACGCTTTTAACACACGTTAATCCACATTGAAGCAATAAGCAGTTGATTCTTGCATTTGGGAGCCATTAAGATAACCCATCTTGCACCTCAAGTAGCGCTGTACCTGATTTAGAAAGGAAGTGTAAATAATCTTTAATGTTATCCATACAACAGAAATTACTGGCAAGGCTCAGAATGAAATTTTAACCCCAATTCAGATAAAGAGTGTCCTCCAAGACAATGTATTAATAATATATTTATAACAACTCCAGTTCATAAACTCTACTATATGCATGTATGTATATTTTATAACTCGAAACATGTAATTCAATGCTGATCTCTCAGTGTAAAGCAAAACAGAACCCCAATTTCAACGAGTTTGTGCTGTAGACAGTAAAAGTCATGGAAGTAGAATAATCCTCTTGGTAGAAACCTCGTAACAGTTTTGGAGATTATGGAGTAAATTTAACAGTAATTACTCGTATTATATAACAAATAATCATAGTCCCATAAAGCTAAGAAAGCAGATAATTTATTAAATACGTTGGATACTGCTACTTTGATTTTGCAAATCTTGTCTCGTGTAGATTTTAATGTCGTTTACAATTTGACTATTTGGAGAAACCATCAAGCGATTAAGCCTAACGGGGAACTCGCATTTGTGATTTCACAATACGTACTTTCCCGCTATTATTGAATTTGAGCCGGCTTTCACTCCAAGTCTAAAAGAAGCAAGAGGGATGTGCTTCCGAGCTTTTTTGTCGTTCTCAGCCAACGTTTTGTATAGCATACAGTTATTTTGCCCTTCATGGGAACGCTTACCTCCCGTTCAACCTTTTCATCATCCTCTACTCTAAAAACGTATAGTGAAATAAATAAACCCAAACGTTCATACAATCTGTATATTGTCACCCGAATCAATTCTGTAAGTACCTCTCTGTATCCTTCTCTCCCTTCCCTTCACCTCAGGGTGTCTACAATAGGTCTACGGCCTTTGCAGCGTTTAAATTTGACTCCACAACCAATCGTAGTCTGTAAAGAATCCGAATATGTATTGTAATGTAACCCAAACCAAACGTTCTCAATATTCTTCCTCATGAGTCATGACAAGCCGACCTGAAATATACGTCCAGAATAACTTCAACTATTGTCAGTAATGTACATCTGCGGCTTGTTGGAGTAAGGTGTGCGTTGACGTATTGAGCATATATTTGTCTATCTTTCAAGTAAATCATTAATATTCAGTACATCAGTGCGAGAGCAGACGTTTTTGTTAAGTTCAGAATTTAGATATCCATTAACGACAAACGTTCATACATTTCCATTCGTTGAAGAGTTAGCGGACAGTAAAGAAGAACAATTTCGAGCGCTGCTGTAATAATTATTCTAAAAGGTAGCATAAAATTTTGTACATTTATACATCCACAGTTCTTTTAAAGGGAGTGAGTAAAATACCTCATACATACTATTGACTATTCAACTTGTTTGCTCCTTCTGTATTATTGAACAAAGATACCTAAAAATATTTTTTACTTGATTCGTGTACATTTCTTTTATAGAAAATGTCGTCCAAAATTACCTTAAACCAGTTTAAGGGTTGTCTGGCTGGCCTTTTAGTCGGCGACTGCCTGGGTTTTCCTTATGAGAACGAGGGTAGTCGGTACAAGCCTCTGGAACATATTCAATTGGATTTGGATAACTTCAAGTCGACGAAGACAAGACGTAAGATTACAATTTAAACAAATCAAGCACCATTTACGATTTAAGCAAATATTTAAAGAGTTTAAATATTTAAATTGTAATACGTAAATTTGCAAAAGTTGTTATTAAAATTTCAATTACCGATAATGTTTTTGGAAAATAATAATTAGTAGTGGGTAATTATAATGAAAACAATTACTTTGAATTTCTTTAGGCAGGCGGCAATACACTGACGACACGTCAATGACAATTACTATGTCAAGGTATTTATTGGAAGTTGATGGTAAAGAGCCACATGATTACCGGAAACTTGCAAAAATGTATGTAAAACGCATATTAAGATTTACTAAAATAAACTTTTAAGTAAATGTAATAAATTTTATTAAAATTTGAAATAACTATTTCAATATATAAGTTGTTTAATATTCACTTGTGCATATGTTATCAAACAATAATTATTGGTTAATATGTTCAGATTAAATTCAAATTTTATAGGAATTAATTAATTTAAATTACATTCCTTCAGGTTCTACGATGCTTACATAAACGAACCATTGGAAAGATCCTACGGGTCACATGTCCACACTGTCTTCAGCAAGCTGAACTCGACAAATTTTGTTGACGCATTTAAACCGGCCTCCGATCAGTTCAACGGTCAAGGATCCCTTGGTAATGGTAGTGGAATGAGGGTCGCTCCCATTGTTTTGTACACAATTTTGGATCCTGACTCCCATCGCTTGACTGACATGACAATAAATGTTTCCCGAATAACTCACACTCATCCCGTTGGAGTTGCCGGAGGGATTTTCCAAGCTCTGGCAAATCGATTGGCTCTGCTACAAGGGAAGGATGTTCAACAAAATAACGAGGATATTTCTCCATTGGAATTTTTGGATACATTCGAGAAAGAATTTGTCAAAGAAACTCAGGATCGTGAGGAGACTAAAAATGGGTATAAAATTTACGTGGAACGGATCGGTACGATTAGAAAATTCATTCAGGGCGGAGTGGCAAGCTGGAGCTTACAGGAAGTGAGGGACCAGCTTGGGGTTAAGGTTACGTCGGCGGAGTCTATTCCAACGGGACTCTTTTGCTTCCTAGCGGCTTTTGAAGATATTCCATATTTGAAGGTAATATTAAATTACGTATATAATTAAACTTAGGATTGTTGAAATTTTCGTTAAAACTATTGATGAAATAACTGAACTGAATTAATTCGGGGCTATTTTTACTAGACGGATAACCAATTCCAGCGAACCGTTCAACTTGCAACTGCACTCGGTGGAGATGCCGATACAATTGGTGCAATGGCTGGCGCCATAGCGGGTGCCTACCTTGGTTTCTCTTCCATTGAAACTAATTTTGTCGAGAACTGTGAAGACTTTGAGGGAGTCCTGGGACTTGCGGAATCACTTTATAAAAATTATGAAAATGATTTTATAAACATACGCACTTTAGAGATAAAATAAGAAAGTCTTTTTTAACGTACCGAGGTACCCCACTCCCAACATAGAAAATCTGCACTGTCCGATTGTTTTGCCTCTTCTTTCCTACCAAACTTTGAACTATAAATTTGGTACTCTGGCAAGATAAATCGGTTCGGTCATTGGGAGTTACACCCGAATTGTTTGGGTAAGGGAACGAAATAGAAACAAAGTTGGTGTATCATAATGATGTTCGGGGAAGGGTTTGAAGACAAAGTACATATTTGACACTTTTAAGTCAAATATGTATAAATAATATGTACGTAATTTTTAATTTTCAATATTTTGCTATTGAAATAAGAGTTGCTTTTATAGCAGAAATTAAAGTAAACGCATGGGTGGTGGGCTAATACAAACTGCACTGTAATTTGTAAACACAATTCGATACAATGAACTATGTATTGTGCGTGTAATTGTAATATAATTGATTCAATTGATTAATTTATTGTTAGTATAAGGTGGGCGGTTAGACCTGCAAACAGTAATTGTGGTGATTTTTCACTGTAGGTTTATTACATAAATAACAAATTTTTCGATGTTATTTACACAAAAATATATCCTCGTTGTTTTGACGTACTGTGAAAACTAAAGATGCTAAAAAGTTGGTATAACAATATGTACGTTTGGCCCAACGAGGTAGTTTATTATAGTTTTGAGATTCTTGTCGTGTTCAGATCAGAAGTAAAATACGACATTCATGAAAAAACTGACTACAACGCACAAAGTGACCACGCGACTGTGCCTTTTACATCATATGCTTAAAAAAAGGATCTCATTGTAAATATACAAACCAAGATTAAAGAAAATGATTTATCTTTATGTAACTGTATTGAACTTATGTGAATTGTTTGTTAAAATATAAAATTTTCATATGTAGAGTATAAATTATTTAAGTGTTTGTGAATATTGAAGGGGAAATACCTTGTCATTAAAATAAAAAAACGACTCATTAGGAGAAATTTTCCGTCATTCATTCTTATTAACATATCTCAAAATAATTTCATTGCAATTCACTTGAGAGAACTATACTCGTATTGCTTTTAAATATTTATAAATTACAACTTAATAATAATTTTAACAAAATAGGTAAGAATAGCCCATCCTACTGAATTTACGTCTATCCTTATGAAGTGACAAATTAAAACTTTGTTGTTTCTCTTCCAATCAAGATACAATCAGAATCAGACCTGTTTTCAAACCGATTATTTTCAAATTCGTATTTAGTTTGAATTTGAATTTTATAAACTTCAATTTTCGTCTTTACTTGTATTTGGTTTTTAAACCAAAACAACTTAAAATTTCAATGCGAATTATTCAACCGAAAAAGAAGAGCAGTTTGAAATCGAATTTTATTCGGTTTTCAAATGAATTCAAAAATTCGAATTGAATTCGGTTCGGATTGTATTCGAATTTGGTTTTTCGAATACAGCAATATTTTTATTTATTTAGCCCATTCGTGGGTCTAGTATTTGAAAAAACTTCAGATTGGGATACCGTATTAAACACGATTTTTCACCAATCGTATTGACGCCGAATAAAAATAATAATAGTAATAGCATCAAACTAAATACTAAATAAATTTTATTCATAATGATATTTATTCAGAATGAATACATAATTTTATTCTGATTTTATTGGCACCCTGGTTAGTTGTTACGTTTAAATGATGATAATTGATCATGTAGATTTGAAAAATTAAATTAAATATTAATAACTATAGTTAAAAACCGTGATCATCTACGGTTCTTTTAAATAGGTGGTCTCCCCAAAACGAATCCAATGCTGCCTCATTAAGCCATATCATTACATACCATTACTGACCATAAATCAGTGTTTTAACAATCCGCAAAATTTTTGGAAAAGTATACATACCAATAAAAGCCAAAATAGTTCGGAAATTACAGTATAGTTAAAAAACGTTTTACGCTTACTTCAACAATGGAAAAGACATTAAAATAATCCATGATTTTTATTATAGCTAAACTTAACTTCTACATTTTTAAAGCTACATAAAAAATATTTCAGGAACATTCTTTTCCAACCTAAACCAAATTTCGATTTTTTTTCTCCTATATCGGTTATCGGTTACGGTTGTCGTTATTGACATTTTTTGTAATGCAATTTGCAGATGAAAATATTCTTTTTATATTAAAATACATAGTAATCTACAGATTTACTGTGGAAATACTCCTTAAAACCATCTGCTTTGAGCTCAAAAGGCTCTCGGGCATTATGAGAACCATAACGTTATAAATGTCATGCACCACTGTTCACCAATAAAAAGTACCGATTGGTAACTGGCATAAATACTGACTAATGAACAAATATTGTAAAAAACATTTTAAAATCTACCAGCTTTAAAAAAATGTATTTTAAATGCATATATTATAAATACCATGATTAGGTTTTTCTAATTTCTGTAGTTATTTGTAATTGTTCTTAATTCTCAATTTTTGCTGATTTTTACTAATTGTTAAAATTATTCGCAATCGTTACTAATTCATTAAAATATTGTTAGTTGTAATTATTAGTAAATGTTGCTGTTATAATTATTAGTAATTTTACTATTTGTCAATTTCTGTTAATTTTTGCTAATTGTTATAATTATTAGTAATAGTCACTCCTTTCTATTAATTCTTGCTAATTTTGGTTATCTGTTATAATTTCTAGTAATAGTTACTACTTTCGTACTAGTTTAAGTTACGTTTTGCTAATTTCAACTACGTATTACCAATGTTTTCTTTAGTTCTGCTTCTCCACACAAAGGTACATTTAAAACAAGTAGTTTATTTAGAGAGATTGCTTATTACAACGCAGTGTTCTACACGCTGTCGTAATTAAGTGATAAGGAGGCCGACGGGTTAATCGAGACCATATTTGCACATTTACTGGACATGTGAGACTCTCGGATGTCTAGCAAAAGTTTAAACATTATCTAGCTTTCAAAGAGTTTTCAGCAACGCATCAGGCACATGTAAAGTTTGAAGTTTCCTTCGTTTTTATAGATTAGGCTTTAGAAGGCTGTGAGAAAGTCGAGGTCATCAATCGACACCGAAATATTCCTCTTTACGCTCCCTTAGCCTCTATTGCGTATATTACCCAATTTGGTAAGTCAGGTACGATGTAATAACATCGGATTTTCTACAGCATGAATCCAGACAATCATGCGTAATTTATATTTGAATTTGGAACATCCCAGCATATGGTTACGTATTTATGTTAATAAATATTAAAAATGTTATGAGAGCGTTGATAAAATCAAACAGGTTTATTCATTCGAAAGTAAGGCAGTTGTTATGGCACGCATGATCAACTGTTTATACAAATATTATATAACATTTTTACTATATAGGAAATATAAATATTAGTTGATCCTGCGTTACGTGTCTTTTCAAAAACAATATGTTTAACTTTAAACCTATTTTATGATTTCTTCATTGAAGTAATTCCAAGTACAGCTTAATAAATATTTTCTTAAATTTTTTAATTTATAAAATGAGGCTCCTTCGTCATTTTCACGGATTATCGGCACTGAAAAATGACTAAACAATTACATTATTAATACGTACATCTGTGTAATGAAAATAATATATATTCCTTGGTGTAACTTCAATTCAACTAAAACTATTAATACTATTATTACAAACGAAAAACATTTTGGCACAGAATTGCACAGCATTCACTAAAATAAGTAAAATAATACATACCACTAAATAAACTTTAACCCAATAGGGTCTGCAAATGTATGCTGGCGAAAACATTTGAGGCAAATAAATTCGATCAACTTTAATAATTAAAACAATATATTTATATCGTTGTGGCAACTGCAGTTCTCTTTGCTTTGCGAATATTATATACACAATAATGCACGCGAACTGTATTGATATATATTAGTGATGGGTTTTATTCTTAGAGAAAACGAACAATTTAGTAGGGACTCAGTTCTAGAATTTGTGTTCCTTTTCTATCATGTTTCGCTTTTCATTGTTACTGTGTACCGCCATTCAGTGTATAAAGTTCAATGTTTTTACTGCTTTTAACTTAAAATCTTAATAATCCTTTATTTTATTTACAGTATTACTTGTCCGAATTAGCCTAATCTGGCTGCAACTCAGTATTTTGCTTGAAGGAATGGCGACCGACGACGATCGTCCTTTCACTGTCGTTCCAATGTTAAAGATACAGATTCTTAACACTGAAAACTATGTTGTTCAAGAGTCAAGTAGTACCATTAATTGCCAAGTATTAATTTCAGGCCAACCAGAATTTGATTTCAAGCAAATACTTGATCAGTCCAGTTCGTGGCTTTAAGTACTTTTGCCCTAACTCAAAACTGATTTCATACGCGTGTTCGGTTCCTTAAAAACCTATACACTGAACTCTCGCTATAAGAGAACGCTATAAATCACCAAAATCAGTCTCTTATATAGGGGTCGTTAGAAATACTTTCGACCACGACTTTGGTCGATCATCGAATTTCGTGAAAAATGTTGGCAATCCTGAGATGGAACACCCAATGAGTCCTTGAAAAAATAATAAAAAAATTCCTGCATGGCTACCCCTGGTGTGGATGGCTGTGAAATTTGAAAGTCGCCAGTGCCAGATCTCGGCCGTTAGTCGATGGATTGAGCTGAAATTTTGTGTATACAGTCTAAATGACATTTCAGCAATGTCCATTTTATCAGAATTTTAAAAATTCAAAAATCGGGTTTTTCGGATTTTGCACACTCTGACACCATGGACATCCCTAAAGTAGCCAAAGAAGCTCCTGTATTAAATTTAATTACATTTACATGCATATATCTGAAGGTACAGGCTGCAATTTGAAAAAAAGTCCTTCAATTTGGCAATTAGACCCAAAACTTCAGATATATGCATGTGAATGTGAATAAATTTAGCTTAGGAGCTTCTTGGGCTACTTTAGGAATGTCCATGGTGTCAGAGTGTGCAAAATCCGAAAAACCAAAAAACCCGAAAAATCCCATTGAGTGCTCTTTCTGACGATATACTTTTTATCGGTGTGTGTGCGGTGCTTTTGGGGGAAATATACCCGGGAAGGTATTTTTGCGGAAGTTCACCTTGCCTTTTGAGAATCATTACCAAGATTCCCACCAGGAGGAAAACTCATCCGTATGCAAATGAGGAAGGTGTGCAAGTAGAAGACAGTCATCTAGGGAAAAGGAGAGCATAGAAGAGAGAGGTTGCACTCATCAAGATAGTGAACCACGGCCAAAATGCAGATAAAGAAGATTAGTGTGGACTGCTTAAGACGGAAGAGCGAATTCTAAGGATACCCAATCTGCATATCTGACTGGACATTCCAGTCAAAATGAGCGTCCCACTGCCTCATCTCCTCTAACGTTTCGCGGACCTGACAATGACAGACCGACTACCAAACTCTGGATCCATAGTGTAATACGCGAATTCTGGTCTAATCTCACAAACGCATTAAATCAGTCAATCATCGACAGAGCAAAGCAAGAAAGTAGTGGGGCGGACTCCCCCAGGGAACAATTGGATATGTTCCCTGGTGTATAGAGGGCTCAAGAACATCGACACAAGTCTTACTAAGACCCCGAGGATGCTAAGATCTCCTCATTCACCTCTACCTCCTCGACCGACGAGTGCCGGTTATGTACTCAGAAGCTTCTCCCTCCCAACTATAGCTGTGTGGAATTCATGCTTTGATAATCAGTACTTGTGTATGAGGGCCAGTCTACCCAAATCTAGCTGCGAGGCCATGTCCATTCCCAATGAGTATATAAGTAGCAGTATGTCTGAGTGTGTATTCTACAAAAATCGTGATCGCGTTGGGATGCCGCGGCTAAATAGCATACCCATTTGTATCATTAGCTAATCAATGTAATCGATTTGTCAATAATGATGTGTTATAGACATTCTCTTAAAAACACAATAAAACCCTACATACCATACCATACCATACTATAACGCACCCACTTCCCTTTAGGTGAATGCACAGCATTCCGTACATACTGCAGAAGGCACTCCGCAACATGCACATATATGACTAAACACGGACGCCTATATAGTATAGCGACTCTGCGGGATACAGACTTTCCAATAATATGCGGGCTGCATTGCTAAAGTTGGGATTCCTGAGTGTTCGCAAAGCATATGGGAATGCAATGGCAATGCAAACCTATGCAACCCAATGCATTTGTAACGCAGCCCCATGTAATCAAACAGGAGCAAGCACTTGCGTAATAAACGAGAACAACGTTAACAAACCGTCGCCCGCATGTATGTACATAGAGAAAGAGAAAGGCGAAGAGAAGTTTTTGTGTGTATCCCTGGAGTCACGAATATATACAATGTAGCCAAGTCGGCCAAGTGTTATGCACAAATTTTCAAAATTTCGAATGCTTGTAACTTGTTTTCATTTTTGAATATTACGTTTTTGTTACTAGAATATTTCATGTTTTATGTATATAAATAATTTTTTGTATAAGAGCATTTTTTTAAGAAAATGAATTCATGATTTACAGCGTTTTCTTATAGCAAGTATGTAGTAAATTATTAGGTGCAAAATAAAAACATGTGGGAGTATGTACATTGTACCGTTTGTTAGTTTGTCCAAAAATTGGATTGTATATCCCACAAGATTTAAGAATATTCATCTAGCCGAAGTGAAAAAATCAGACTCCGGATTTTTTTTGAAGTACGCAAAAACTGATAAATACTAGGTGTCTACTTAATCAATCTTCATTCTTCCCGCCTTTTTCTATTTTTATTTAAATTTTTGCAAACTCATCAAGACCATATTGCTTCTACAAATACACTCCTTGGTCCAAGCCTAAATCACGATTAATTAAAAATACCTGCAGCGCCTTGTTATTGATAACTTACCACACTTAATATCAACAAAACAATTTCATGTTTATATAATTGATATAATTGTGAAAATATTTTGAGATTGTTTATGCAATGACTGCCCAAGAAATAATGCGTTATATATCTACTTTGTACGGTTGAACACCATGATAGGCTGGATTTGGGCATAAAAATCGGCAGGAATATATTTAGAATCCCGGCTATCTTTAGGATCTGGCTATCACTATAAACCTAATGCAAAACCCAGGACAAATATAGAATCCGGCTGTCTTTGATATGCCCGGGTATCTTTCGAATAAATACGGTATACCAATATACACATACATATACAATCAAAATTTACATTTGCGTAAATAGTTGAATTTTAATTAATTAATTAAATTACATTTTAGTTTTCAACAAACGTTCTACAACAAATTACATCGATATATGTGAAGATGCTTTTAAACATGTGTTAAATTGTCATACGTCTAAATTATACGATTTTTACTAATGTGCAATTGTTTTGTAACAATGATTAAATTTGTAGAAAAAAGAACCCCACTTTGTTTACATGCTCCATATTTTTAAACTAAAACAAATAATGATATGTAATATAAAATATTTAATAAAAGTAAACATAAATAAATGTCTCTAAATCAGCCGGTCGCAGTTATTGATTATGATTAACTATTCATATTGAAATATTCTCATATAAGTATTATTTATTATTATGTAAACTATATATATCGTCGGCCAAATCCCAGGATGTGCCATAATCATTTCCACCTAATCTCTCGAAGTACCAAAAACAGATTCTCGTGAATTTACTAATCTCAGAATGTACCAAAATCATGTGTGGAGCGGGATAGGAGGCATCAGGTGACGCTTGCTTCATGCGCTGTGCATGATTTTGGCACATCTTTACTTTCGAAATTTGAGCAACTTTGCTATGGTACACTTTCAGTTTAGTGGAAAAC
>JAQGAK010003837.1:0-13809 GCA_034696945.1 Lipothrix lubbocki
ACACAATGAAAATGGATTTTACACTGAGCCACACAATCAATCAAACAGCCACATCTGTACTTGTCCCTCTCTCTCTCGTTTCTCTCTCTTTGGAGAAGACGACGACGCTTGTCCTCTCCTGGAAAATAATATCGTCGCATCTAATCCATATAACATACATATATCCCCACTCCCCGAATCCACTGACAGGGACGGCAAGTCATGAGCAAATAAGAGCCTAGTGCTCTCTAGTCTCTCAACTACAACGCGAACATCATCCCGGAATGGAAAATCCTCTGCACCCCTTCAACTTTCTCCTCTCTGAGCTTTCCCTTTCCATTTTCCTTTCCTCGTCCTTTCTCCTTTTTTTGGATTTTGGCATCGACGAATCCCCCACAATAACGGTGAGTAAATCGTCTAACACATATAGGACTTGACGACCAAAAGTCATATCACGCTCCACGTCCCCCATTCTCTTCATCGTGACCAACATTTTAAACCCCATTTAATTCCAAACACACCACACTCCTCCAACTTCTTAAACTCATTTTTCCCTCGTCTCACAAAGACTTCTTGCACACTGAGCACACGCCCCATAACCACAAATCCCAGTAACAATGCCTGGATTTCCCATTACTTTCTCCTCTCCTGAAAGACATTTGGGCGTTTGAAATTTAAAAATTTTTACGCGGTTAATAATTTAATGACATAATTTGTTTTTGCCGGCATTATTTTTCTGCAGAAACTTCAAACTTTTTACAAACGTTTTGGATTTGCTGGTAGATTTACCATTCAAATCGGTGTGTAAATTTTAATGACATTTGTTTGTAAATTTTTAATGTTTTAGGTTTAATGTAAATTTAGATTTCAATTTTATACCAAGCAGAGTGTCATAAATTTTGGTTTGTTTTAAAATTTGTTTTGAACTCATGGCTGAATTTGCAGTAAACGATTTAATTTTGTACTGGTTTCATACTTTTGTTATAATTTTGAATTAAAATTTTGTACCAAGTTTAAGTTGCAAATTTTTGGGAATTTTAGTTGAGATTTTGGTCGAAAAATTTCCGGCCGTAAATTTAAAAAAAAATTAAATTCTGTACTATAAATTTGGAAATGTGTGACAAATTTTTTGAATTTCAACATTGTACGACATTTGTGGTAACTATTTTGAATTTTAAATTTGTACCACATTTGTGATAAATATTTTGAATTTTAAATTTGTGCCACATTTGTGGTAAATATTTTGAATTTTAAATTTGTACCACATTTGTCGTAAATATTTTATATTCGTATATATTCGTCTTTCTCTCTCTTCCTCTGGAAAATACTCAACTCACCAATATTGGAGGCCAATCCCGCCGCTCCCGCCACCGCCGCTCTTCCTTTTTTAATTACATCATCAAATCATGCTCCCGAAACTTACGACCGTTAATCTAAACTTATTGTTTTATTCCTCGTCTATTTTATTTTATTTTATTTTACAACATCACGACAGACGCTCTCATCAATTTATTCCACTTTGGATCCATATTTACATTCCGGGGTTTTAATTTACATCAAGTGCTCCAAGTGCGCTTCAAGCAGTAATTATACAATTAAATACTCTCTCTGGATTATTTGCACAGCCTGGGGAAATTCGGGTTGGGAATTATTCGCCAAATGAGAATAAATAAATAATTACAATTTTAAAACAGTAACAAACGCATTTAAACAATGAACACAAAATTTAGGAATCTTGAAATACCACACCAATTGTACTAAGTCAGCAATAAAATTGTAGCATTGGTACAAAGAATTCATAAAGACAACAAAATAAAAACTATAACAAAACGTTTGAAATACAACAAAAATTTTCAGCATCGAATTGCAATTCGATGCATTTTTTTTAAGATGTGAAAAAATCCGATTGATTTGTACAAAAGTAATGCATATCAGTCGTGTTTATTTAAAACAATTTAATTATTTTGAGTGACTTATTTAATTGTTCTTTCAAAAAATTCCCTCTTTTTGTGTCATTTTTCTTTCAAACCCCTGACGAAGATTTACTAATTTAAAAATTCCCCGCTATTTCCCCTTTCTTCTTGGTTTTCTTTTCCGTCTTGGTTTTCTTCGTCTTGTTGCCTGACATACTATGAAAACTCAACAAAACAGTTTATGTATCTAATATAATAATATACAATAGGTAAAAGGTATTACCTAGATGAAGTTCTGTTGGGAAATTTGCAAATTCATTCATATGATTCATGGACCATGATAATAGGCATTTGTCATTTTGTGGTGCAAAAACTATAAGTATGTATAGAAAGAAATCCTCACTTTCGACTTTTGTTACATTATGTTCTTCTTGTTTTCTCAAGTTGTAAATAGTACTTTTATGTACATTATGTAGACAATGAGTTTTACGGAAAAGATTGCCAGAATATGCAAAAAATGCAATAAATAGCTACATTCCCGTTGTTTTTGCAATGAATGCGAAATATTCAGGGATATTGTAAATGGAGAAATAAATACAAAAATTGATAGAAAAATTAATACTTAAATTAATACAAAAATTAATACACAAATTAATACACAAATTAATACACAATTTAATACACAAATTAATACACAAATTAATACACAAATTAATACACAAATTAATACACAAATTAATACACAAACTAATACAAAAATTATTAAACAAATTAATACAAAAATAATACAGAAACAACAATTATTCAGTAGAATAAATATTCGGTTATAAACGTTTACAAACGGTTACTTTTAATTTTTTAAATAATGAAGAATTAAACACACAAATACTATAATTTAATTTTACCACAACGCAGTTTCCTACCGCTTGTAAGTAAAATTCCGGTTAAAATTTTAAGCAATTTTTAGTGTAAATTATTAAACAGTTTTAGGAGATAAACATATTGTGTGTCTTACATTTTTCTTTGTGAATTCATGCCACTATATAATTTTACTAAACTTGCCTCAATTCCAATAAAGTATATAGTTAATTCAATTAGAAACAAGTAAAATAATAAAACGATTATTAGAATAAATAATAAAATTATATTTTAAAAAAACTTGCCGAGGGAAAAAAGATTCAAGCTTAAATGCCCTGTAATAGCTCCTAGACAAACGAAGCTATTATACTTGCATAAGTAATAAAACTGAGTAATATTTAAAATGTTGAATATAAAAGGAGCATAGAAGAAAAGGTTTTGGAATACAATTATAAATATATGTATACAGAAAATCATTAATTTTTAGGGTTAATGTATTATAGTACATGTTGTATGTATACAAATTTCAGAGTTATTTACAGGAAGACTCATGTGCATTCGTTTTTTTGTTGTTGCTTTCTACGAGCTACTGGGAGGGTAAAATTACTTTTCTGATTGTAATGGCTTATGCTAAATCGATGGTAATGAAGCAATTAATTTTAAATTACATATTATACAAATTCATATTATCGGAATTATTTTGCGTTTTATATGTCACTTATGAATCGTCATACCATTCAAGGGGCGTTCAATGTTTTGCTCCTTTACTCTGTTGCTTTTAAGCAATAATTAAATTATTAAAAAGTTATGCGAATTCAACTCCTAAAGGAAGCAAATTCAAGCTCAAATGATATTAGATAGCCCTTTAAATACAAACGAAGCTATTTTATTTGCGTAGGTTATAAAACTGAATAATATTTTAAATGCTGAATATAAAAAAAATATAGAAGAGAAGGTCTTGGAATGCAACTATATGTGTATATAGGAAATTAATAATTTGTAGGCGAAATGTATTAAAGTACATAAAAATACAAGCTTGAAAGCCATTTAAATGATGACGGTCCTATGCATTCGCATTTCTCTTATTCTAAGTTTATAAGTTACTGTGAGGCTAAAATTAAATTCCTATTGATTTTTATTAAAATTTATTTTGTGTTTTACATTTTAATGCCGAAACGTCAAGCCATTGAGGGGGCGTTTAATGTTTTGCTTTTTTCTCTGGTGTATTGAAACAATAAAATGATTATTAAAATTATTTATATACTAATTAATGAATAATAAAATCAACAATCGAATAATTGATAAAATTAGTAATACAAAATGATAAAATTATTGTTACAATAGTAACATAAAACAAAGTTGTATAAGATACAATTATTTCAAAAAACTCAAAATAAAGTCAAAGAAGCAAAGGGTTTGGAAAGTCAACTCCCGAGAGGAGGAATATTTAATCTCAAATGCCCTTTGATAGCTTCTCAAAAACAAGCAAAGCAATTTTGCTTTGGAGATAATACAACGGAATATTATAAAAGTTGAATGTAAAAAAAGTACATTTATGTCTGTATATAAAAGTATTTATAATTTTATTATTTGCGTCCCCAATCATTATTCTCATACCCGTCTGAGTAAAACCATAATTGATATTATACATCCTCGCACTTAATGTCAATAATGTTCAATTGTAATATCTTTATACATGAAACACATTATATACATATCAAGCAGGGGGTATGTTGAGAAATATTATTTTTAAACCCTGTAATAATGTTCGTTTTCAGTCAGAACGTGCGTTTGTACGCTATGAAATATTTTAAACAAATTTTATATAATAAATAAACCTAGCTAATGATATAATGTTTACCCATTCTTATATCTGTACACGATTTTCGTTTAGTCTTACTAATTATAGTTACGTACGTACGTGATTACTGTTCAGTTTATAACTGCACGTTTTCGCTGTAGTATGAAATGGCAATATGATCAAACATTTGTGCTAAGAAAAACGTAACCAAACTTAGGTTCTTGGCTATTTTAGTTTAAAATTCACCTAAAATTAACACACAAGCCAAGCGTTACTATATTACACCTTTGTATATCTGACGAAATTCGGCCTGCTGTATAATAACGTATAATTAATTCAGTTTGTGTTGTTATGAATTGTAAAATTGTAATTATAAATACAATTTGGAAAATGTACAGGAATTGATCGACCAAAAGAAGAATAACACCAAAGCAATACACGCTTATAGAAATATTTAGTTTTTAGTAACGAATTCATTCAAACAGAGAACAAAATGGATATGCAATCCGATACAAATGTATTCCAACATCATCAAAATACATCATGTATGATAAAAATATCTACTGCAAACAACTCAAACGACAAACCGATATATTGCCAATCATATGTTTTATGAGAGGATTAATCTTATATTGTAAGTAAAAATAACTCAGTGATAATTGCAAAATACATTAAATTTAATTTTACTGCTGCAAACTGACGTATTTTCACAGTGCTTTGGCATTAGTGGTTTACATTACAGGCATAACAACGCTACGGGGGTTATTTTACATTTTACTTGGCTTCCCAATTCTGAATAGGTTTGTAATGTAATTTTAATATTTTGGTCAAAAGCATGGTTCTTATTATATAAATATTTAAAGCAACTTTTTAAATAATATTCATAATAATATTCATAATAATATAAATTTTTTATATTGCATCTTGGACATGAAATGATTATGATTGCCCCACTTTGCATTTCTATAGTACAAATAAAATAATATATAATAAAACATAATAATACGCCAAAAATATAAATAATATTATTCATACATGAATAATATTCCGTAGTAAGCGAAATAATATATAATATATTGTTTGCAATTAATAATAGCACAAAAATGTACTATTTCGCATGTTATTCAATATTATTGATATTTGAATTATATTCATTATGTTTTTCCGCGTATTATTATAATTTATATATATTGTTTTACAATATAATTCATGTGTGTATAATATTTTTTTTGTTTTTTGCATATTATTATTAATTATATGTATTATATTGTTTGTACATAAATATTAGGACAAAAATATGGTTTTTCGCACATTATTCAATATTACGCATATTAAAAATATTGAATAATACACGAAATGATATATATTGTATTATTTTAAATATATAATAGCACAAGTCCCAAATGCTTCGACAGCTCCATCAGCCGATCGGCTGCGTTGCTAGAGTTATGATTGCAGAATGTATGCATTGCATGAGGGAATGCAATGTCAATGCAAACGTAAGCATCCCAATGCATTAGTAACGCAGCCCCATCTAATCAAACGGGAGGAAGCACGTGTATACTAAACGAGAACAACGTTAACAAACAGCCGTTTGAATGTACATACAAAAAGAGAAAGGCGAATAAAAGTTCTTGTGTGTATCCCTGTAGTTACGACTATGCCAAATAGCCAAGTCGGCAAAGTGTGACGCACATTTTTAGCAAATTTTTGAAATGCTTATAACTTTCTTATTTCTGACCTTACGACCCTGAATTTCAATAGGGGGTCATAATTTTTCCATTGTCCACAAGAATTCCAAATTGTGTGTTTCTGTAGACGTTCGTTCAAAAGTTCAACCAGACCTACGGACTAACGGACACAATCGAACTACTGCGAATGGGGGCCTAAAAATGTAGGCTAAGCCCAATATTCAGAGAAACATTGATGCTACTTCGAATTATTTCTCGCTTCACCAAAATAAATTCCAAATTTTCTGCGTCTTGTCCTTGTCTCTAGAAATGCATTAAGAATTTAAACTTTCAGAGGGTCCAGATGCTAAGGGCAAAATTATGATGTTACTTATTCTTTCCTGAATGGCCCTTGTTATTTCTAATGCTTACAAGGGAGCGCTAAAAGCTGATATTACAATTCCATCTGAGCCACAAATAAATGGAAATGCATCGTTGAGCTGGAAAATTTCACTTTATTTATCCTTGTTGGCAACGATGATTGTGTTAAAAATAACACCGCCACACTAGATGAAAAGGTGTTAAAATATGGAAACATCGCTTTTGCCAACATTACAATTTGCGTATTATTTTAGGACAAATTATTACAAATGCAGTATTAACATTTACAGCCAAATCACACTTTTTCCCTTGAGACCCACGTCTTTACAGTCAGAAGCAAAACCACGCAGCGGACTTTCCCCAATACGTTCAAGAAAATACGTTCCTTTTATGCCCATCATTAGTCTCGACTTTGTTCGCTTCAAGGAAAAACAATAGCAAATTTGCCATTGTGACGACGGGCCAGAAGTTTGGGTTTACGTGGAATTATGTTAACGAGGAGCTATTAAGCAATGAATGGAAATAAAATTGTGACGATGATTTTTTAAATATTCAAGGTGAATATTATATTACAAGCGAGATGAATGAATTGCACCGATAGGTCCCGAATCGGATGAACGTTTTGCAGTCTTCTGGGATTTACTCCCTTTGGCCAAAATGGGGAAAAAATAGGTTCGCCCATTACAGCGCATTTACGAGCTCCGCCATGCAAGATATTCCTAAAATTGCGCGCTTCACATAGCAAAATTTGAATTCAAAAAAACGTATTCAAGATTTCAATGGATTTGTGCGCGGACTACCATTGTACCAAATGTGCGACCAGACGAGGATTATTTTTTGTTTGCAATGCCACATGAATTGTTTCAAGATTTGGCGAATTAATTAAAAATGGCCCATACTTATCAAATACTAAAAATATTATTACTACAATTCCGTCAGAAAATGTTTGTTGCGACAGATCCAAAATTGGAAAATTTTAATGGTGTGCAATTACTATTCAATTTCTGCTCCACAAAGGATAAAATATTATGTAATTATGATGCAATATAATAATATATAATAAAAATATAATGATAAAATATTAGAATGGGGCAATTAGTTTGATGATCACAAATTAACTCGAAACCATAGTACGA
Organism: Lipothrix lubbocki; assembly: GCA_034696945.1. Taxonomy (NCBI): domain Eukaryota; kingdom Metazoa; phylum Arthropoda; class Collembola; order Symphypleona; family Sminthuridae; genus Lipothrix; species Lipothrix lubbocki. The sequence goes on from JAQGAK010003837.1 coordinate 7,739, forward strand.
ATGCGGAAACTATATGGTGGGATTTTATGTTCCTTTGTCAATACAACAACGAAATACGACGTGTTTTATCTAAATATATATAATCATCCTTGTACATCCATCATATGATTTATGTATATAAGTATAATAATGCCGTGGGTTCTGCATTAAATAACTCCGATTTTCAAAAGTTTGGTTGTATAAAACGTTTTAGTTTATTTTGAATTAACTTTAATATCATAATAAACATAAATGATATAATACATTCAAAATACGCATCATTTGTAATATAAATTGTCATTTGATGCATTCTTATACAAGGTTTTACCCGATTAAATAAAAAAGAATAATAGATTTATCACGATCGACTTAGAATAAGCCCTTACAATCAGAATTATTTGTGAATCCTATCTTCGAAATTAGGTTCATGAGACTCCCAAGCAACGAGTCATTGTGTTTCTATCGCTTGTCGTTAGCTAAGGTTACAGCGCAGCATAAAACAATATGTGGGAACAAAATAAAATGAAACCAATGGGTCTTGGTCCAATGTCCAGGAGTCTTCTACGCCGGAGTATGGTTAAACGATATATTTATTTATTCACCATATTCATGGGATTCCATAAAACACAAGTTATCCACCAAAGTCACAAGAAAATATGTTATAGGTTGGCGCATTAATGTATGGAGCACAGCTGCGTTCACTGTTTGGTCAGTGGTTAGAGCTGTTCAAGGATTCATAGACTACAGGTTGTCAGGAGAACTTACATTTGACTAGATCACCAGTATAAGGACGTGTTTGTTAATTATTGTCACTCTAACTCTACAACTGAATGTAATGCGTTGTAGAGAAGACCTACCAGAACTTTACTACAAGTATTTTAAGCTAATGGAGCTGACACCGGGTAAAACATATATTAGCTTCACTTATTATTGACTATGGATTGTGAATGTTAGATTTATTAAAATGTATTGTTTAAACAGATTTGTACAAAAACAAGAAAAAAAAGAAGATATCGAAACGGGATGAAATACTACAAGACAAAGCTGGTTTAATTATGCTGGTGCTTTTGGGATGCTTATTCATACATTGTATTTTTGTAATCCTATTTTGGTACTACTTCCTGATCTTAGGATGCAATTTAGTTCGGTTGTGAAAACAACGTCGCTATTAAATACAATTTTATTCCGGTTTATTTAACTTCTCGTTCAAACATACATATTATTTGGTGGTTTCTCCCACCGTTGTCTCTTTGGTCTGCCTGCAGTTGAACTGATATTTGGATTAAGGGACTATATAAATGAACTTAGGTGACTTACATACGTTTTACTTTCGTTGCGTTACTCACACTAAATATTATTATTTATTATTGAATTATATTGTATTAATTAAACAATTTCAAATGGTTTTCAGTCTGGATGAAGCGAACTATAATTGCATAAACAAGATAAGAACGGCGAAGGAATTTCAAAAATTATATGTTTGGATCGCAATAATTGCGATAATTATTATATTTAACATGAGCATGTACGTATTTTCTCATAGTACATTACCTTTACTGAAGTGGGCTGGAGCAAGTTTGCTCTGCATTGGCATTTACTGCGTAGTGCGGACGGAAGGAATACTGAGATTGAGCACTACGTTTGGTTGTTTTTTACTTTTTGGATACCTCAGTCTAATATTCAACTTACTTGCAAATTTACACGAGGATGCTGAGAAGACGCTCATGAGTTGGAAGCGAAGGAGGCATTCTCTCCAGTTTAGGAAATTTTTAAGGAGTCAAAGGGCTGTTCGGTGTAATGTGGGTAGCTTGTACTTCGTTGACAAGGGGATGGTTGTTACAATGTTCGATGCCATATTCAATTCGACTATTAATTTGCTTTTCATCGACCAGTAACTATGATATTGCAAACTATACAATTTGCTAAAATATTTTAAAAACTTAACAGTATAGTAAACATTATTTTTGTACATATAGCCAAATGTATCGAAAAACTTAACGACCATTCAGAAATCCCAAAACGCATTAATTAAGAGTAAGTCTAATTAACTATAGAATTACCAACACTTTAGATGAAACTAACTCGTAATAACGTAATTACAAGATTGACGAATCTAATTACAATGCAAACAGTACAGCTATAAATTATAATTACAAATCCAATAATTGCACTACAAACTACTTATCAAATAGCAGCTAGGGAATGTACACAGAATAATAGGCTAAACGATTTTGGAACGTAATTAGACGGCACGAGTACAGGATTTCCTGCCTTACACTTATAATTACACATGTACATATATATATGTGGTTTCACTAGGGCGCCACGTTGGTTACTGACGCAATCCATGAGACGTTATTCATATATTGAAGCTTTGCTTTTGGGCAGTAAAAGGTTTCACTGCGCAGCAAAATGTTTCCGAAAAAGATTTTGATTTTAATTATTGCGTTTATAAGTATTCAAACAATATCAAGCCAAATATTTGATAAAAATAAATTCACAAGATTTAAACACGAAACAATTGCAATCTTTCACCAATGTACTGTTTTTACATATCATCAAGCATCGACTAAACCCTCCGATGTTTCTCCAATTTCGCATATAAAATCATCAAATATACTCACGCGAAATTACGTAATAAATTTGGATATGGAAAGTGTATTTATCAGGAATGGGATTCAAACTCCAGCTGCAAGATATTCCAAAAATTGTGCATTTCACATGGCAGAATTTGAAAATGAAAAACAAATTCAAGATTTCAATAACTTTGTCAAAATATCCTCGCGGGCTTCTCCTGTGCCAAATGTACGACTAGACCAAGATTATTTTTTGTTTGCAATGCCAAGTACAGTGTTTCAAAGTTTGGCAAGTGAAATCAAAAATGACAATTTTCATCAAATACCAAAAAATGTGTTGCTACAACTTCGCCAGAAAATGTTTATTTTAACAGATTCAAATTTGGGAGATTCTGGTGGTGTCCAATTAATATGCAATTTCTGCTCTGCAAAGGATAAAATATTGTCAGGTTACCAACCAAGAACAGAATGTTCCATTCATGATTTATTTTTAAGCCAAACCAGAAATCTCAACGGATTTAAACTCCGCGCGTCCGTTCCGTCAGCTGTTGTAGCTAGAGTTGGTTTAAAATTGGAGGAAAATGGTGAATACAAAACATTGCGGGGGTTGCAGCTCGTGATTTTAAACATGCTCAGTCACCAAATGAATTTCACTTACCAAGTGTTTCCGAGTTCTGGTGGCGGCGGTACGGGTCTCCAACTGCCCAACGGTTCCTGGGCAGGGGTGGTTGGTGACGTTTACCATGATCGGGCAGATATTGGGTTTGGTGTGGGAATTAGTATTTTTCGTAGTCCCTTGATTACCTTTCTGGGGTATTACGAGTACATTAGTCTGACTTTTGTCCATGGGCCACAGGAGAGAATTTACACTTGGCGGGCAGTATTTTGGCCATTTACGGTCTATTCTTGGCTGGGTTTCATTTTTAGCACGGCCTTTGCTCTAATAATTATAACATTCCTAGTTAAAAAATCTGGCAACAACGCAGAGCTTCAAAGTATCGGAAAAAGTGATCATTTTAATCTCCAAGATGGCGAAAGTCAAAATTTTTTAATTAGTGGTTTTAGAACTGTAAATGGTGTTGAGCCTAAAATTGTAATGAAAAGTGCAAATCGAAATGCAATAATTAGCGAGTTTAAAACTTTACAAATTGGCGAATATGGGAAAAATGATGCACCAGGAAATATAAAAACTGAAAACTTGATTGAAGATATCGAACTTCAAAATTGTCAAGATGAAGAGCTTCAACAACTCAATTTCACTTCGAATCTTCCAAGCTGCTGCAAAACAGTGTGTGTAACAAACAAAAAAACTAATTTGTGCTCAAATATATTGCTGCTAATGACAACACTTTTAGGTCAGCAAGCCTCGCTGCCCAATTTGCCAACGTCTGCAATCCGTTGCTTTATTGGGCATTGGTTACTTTTCGTTATCGTCATTTCCACGGCTTACACATCCAAACTCTTTGGATTCCTCGCTTTCCCAGTGTATGAACAAGCTCCGCAAACTTTTGAAGATCTGGCAGACTCAAACTTTGGAGTTGGATTGAGGTACATTGGTGGCTTTGGTTACAATTCCTTTAAAACCAGCACCAGTCCAGCCTTGCAAAAGATATTTTCTAGGATGGAACTCATAAAAGACCCTCTAGCATGCTTTGAGAAAGCTATGCACTCTCGATTCTGTTGCATTTCCTACGAACTTCAGTACATTTACACTGTGCAGCGAAACCTAAGCGACGGTAATGGCCGGTCCAATCTTCACTTAGCTCCGGGGCGGGTCTTCCCTGTCTCCGTAGGTTTGGGTGTTCAAAAGGGTGCCATTTTTGGTGAGCAAGTTAATCGGAAAGTGTCATCAGCATTTGAGACGGGGTTAATCTTTAAATGGAGTGATCAGGATATGGGAGCTACGCATGTCGCAAAGTTAAAATGGCGGAAAGAGAATGGCATCCACTTTGAAGCCATTCGTTCTAACGAAGGAGAGCCCATTGCATTGACTGTTCCACATTTCACCGGGGCCTTTACAATTGGGATCACGGGATGCTTCATTGCAATTATGGTCTTCGCTGTTGAAATTGGCGGCACATGTTTTAAATCCCTTATCTGGTGTTACCGAAAACTGCAGGAGGTGTTCATATGATAAAAATAAAAAAATTGTATGAAAACATTTAAATTTGGTGATTTGATTTCAATACATCTTTACTAATTGTATTGTTATTGATTCCAAAGTAATATTATTGAAGAATTTATCAAATAATATAAGTGCAACGCCTGTCATTAAGAAATAAAAATTAGTACATAAGAATCCTTGGTATTTACCACGTATTCATTTAATTACGAAAACGATTAATCGGAATACTGTTTGCGGCTATTCTTGAGCACCTCAATTTAGTTTTACTAACAACAAAAAGTTCTTAAAATAATAATTTATTGTTGCAAGTTTTCCACAAGTTTCCTGTAAAGTCCAAAAACCACAGGCAGTTCCATGTAACTGCTTTTAATACATTTATCAATTATTCGAATTTCCCTTGAATATCGTATGACGATAGAATCATATTTTACATATGAAAATTTAATTTAACTACATACATTGAGTATACTCTATATGCATGGATACGAAGCGATAGATTTCAGCACCATAAATAAACTGCAAAGCAAACTTTGGGTGGTGAAAGATAAAATAAAATTCCTTAAGTTGCTGTAATGAGGTTCAAGGAGTAACACTATGAATTATTCTAGTGTAGAACGTTACAGACTGGAAACACAATATCTCGCCTATTATTTATCGAATTATTTGTGACAAAACAAAGCCTGGAAAATCAAATTCATCATCCGTTAATTAAATTCTAAACTAAACCGGACCGGGAAGGGATTTAGGATGGCAACAGAAGAGCAAGACAGGTAAAACTAGCTGATAAATCAAATCAATTCTGCTAATTCAATCAAATTTACCTGTGAGTAATTTAGATAAAGTTAATCCTTTCCTCTAACTTTCCCAATAATGAGTGAGCTTCTTTCCCCAGCGTTTCAGCCCGTAACTGTAAAGTAACTGTGACCTTATTGGCAATTAATTTCGTACTGCTCATTGTCTACTTATACATCCTTAAATTCTCCGCCGCTGTGTCAGAAAGTGTCAAAATCCAAAGGAGGAGGAGGAAACTTGGGCGCTGTCCGTAAATTACGAATACAATTTTTTAACTTTTTCCCCCTCCCCCCATACAAAATCATCAAATCGTCATTTTAACGAACCCCCCCCCCCTCAACTGTATACGAATTTGCTGATCATTATCAAAAATACGTTTTGAAGGCAAAACATCATGTATTTTTTAACTTTTTTAAACTCAGAGCATATACAACTTAAAAGACCCGTAATAATTGGCATACAAAACTCTACATATTCTATTTCCGTCGCTGGGTTTGAACCCTTTTGAACAACTGACTCGATAGTACTGACAGTTAAATCTATTTTATTATTGTGCGCATATTTTTGATTTGCAAAGCTTCATTAGTAACAAAATAACC
>JAQGAK010003838.1:0-13808 GCA_034696945.1 Lipothrix lubbocki
ATTAAGGAGGCTGCGCTAGAACGCGAGTGGTGCATGTTAATTTGGGTCACATAGACATGGGGTGCCGTTATTATAGCGGACCCCATGCTAAAGGACCCAGGTGTTAGATGAGCCACTACTCAGCCTCACCACCATCCTTAGCCGACTTCCTCTCTAACACCCCATGAAAATAAACAGTACCTGTACGATAGTACAGATACGACTTACACGAGCGCAAGTATTCCACGGAGGCGGGCGGTAGCCCCAATATTCTACGGATAGAATCTCCGGTAACACTCTTGGTCTCGGCATAGGATCTCCAATCCCTGGTATCTAATCCTGGATTCTGTTCAGCGAGCTTGGCGCACAACTGAACAAACTTATGCACAGGACTATTAAAAACTGCATTAAAGCGAGCATACTTAACTGCCGGGGGTACTGGCGCATCCTTTGGGTCCCAAGCCTTAAAGGTGAAGTTCCCTTCTGGTCCTTTCCACTTCAGTGCCGTAACCTGTGACACCAGCCAATCCCTAGAGTAAGCATTCTGGCAGTCAATCTTAACTTGACCTTCCGATGTAAGCGCGGGGTCCAACATCTGTAGAACATTACCAGGACTAGGTTCTCTGGCACCTTTAAGATGAAGGAGTTGATTGCGAATAGCAATAGCAGCTTCTCCAGGTACTCTCCTAGTCACATCCACCTCGAAAGTGAGAATGGTAGAGAATTCGCTGGGTGTTGTAACCACAGAAGCAGCAGAAGGTGGTTTTACCCTCACTCTTGAAGTTAAGGGTTTTGGTGAAGGGCCCTTCCTCATCTGCTTCCTCTCCATCTTCCCTGAACCACAACTACTGGGTAAAGGCCGCTTTCCACCAGTATTAGGTGGCGTAGAAGATGAGGCCACTTCCTTCTTGGCCTTACGCTTAGCCTTAAGCATCTTGCGCAATTCAGGCCAGTTCTTCCTCTCTTTCTCCTTCTTCTTGGTGTTGGTATTCACGTTGGGACCGGTGGATTGCTCCTCACGGTTATGCTCAACGGTATGCTCAACACTCAAGAGCTCATCCTCATTCACCTCTACATCCATTACCTCTGCACCGGGTGGCGCAGGACTCAACACCATCTCATCGACTTCAGGAACTGAAAGTGATGAAGAAAATATACTACTATAGTATGATAGGTATATAACTCGTGCATAAGTTATGATGCTCAAAGCCATATGCTCATACTTACTACTGTGTAAACGACAATCAATGAAAAGATGGAAAAATTGATGTAATTTTATACTACTGTTGAAAGTGAAACACGATGTAAACAAACATATTGTGCTGGGTTCCAGCCTAAATATTATGCCACATGCGACCTCTAATAGAATAGTAAGTGATCTAGATGGGCTAACTACGCGTAAAAATATTACGGTGTCCGCACCATCTGTAATATAGGAGTCAAATACGGTGGAGTAACCATAGTTACCATCGTTAGATGGCGCTGGGATGCTCCCAATCGCAGGGGACTCCTTACAAAGTGTATACAGCACACACAAAAACTTCTTCCCACGCCCTATATATATGTATATAGACAGAGAGTGAGAGAGGAAAAAATAGTGACCTGAGGTCATTTTAAAAGTGACCCTTACCCGTATGGTGGTCCTCACTGCCCTTGCAGGTGTTCCCTTCCATAGTATTTGGATCCAAAAGTCCTCAGTAACCACAATTCCCGAAAAAAAAACTACCGAAAAAATGACTTGAAAGTCACAGAAATTAGCAGCTCGAAATATACGTCCTTCTCCCTCAAGAGTCAACGCGCGTATTAAGTGTAAGTAGCGGTATAATTATTAAGAACTGAGACTTAAATGGAACTCCAAATGAAGCCAACTGTCGAAACTAAGACCGAATTACAACTGTTTATATTTTACAAAATTTATTTTAATTCTTTAATAATCCGAATACTAAAAATAATTTCCAAAAATAATTTACTTATCAGGCTATCATTCTGTTCCAAGAGTTAGGAGTTGACTGAAATTTTTAAACCATAGGTGCACAAAATTTTGGCACTCGCACTCATTTTTAGCTGTAGTTTTTAGCCCTCGCGCTCATTTGTGCAATTCACAAAAATGTTGTCAATTAGTGAGCATGGTAAACATTTGGTGCAGAACCCGCCATAAATCCCTAAAATTATTTGAAAGTTATTCCTGTATGAAGAAAAATTTAGTTGTATAATCTGTGGATTCGCGAGCTCCTCTACGAAAAAGGTTCTCTTATATCGAGGCATCTTATAACAAGAGTTTACTGTACGTTATTATTCAATATTATTTTGTGCATCTAAATGTGGATCTCTGCAATTGAATAATATAATAGAACAGGAATGTATGCTTAATTTGAAAACATTAACTAATTCCTGATTTTAAGCGCTTGAATGTATATAATCTGTACGAAATTCTATATCTGCTTCGTGTAATAGCAGTAAAGTATGCGTGTGTTTTCAATAGCTTTTTAGACAAAAAACACGTTAAACGTGTGTCTGAGTCTGAAGTAAGGGGTAGTTTCGCAACAAAATACTAATTTTGTATCTATACAATCTTCAAACATTCTTTCAGTAAAAGTCCGGAATGCAAAAGTATGCGCTAATCTGAACTCAAGCAAAATACAAAATCTTAAACTGCTACGCTGAGCGGGACGGTGATAAGATTTGTGTTGAAACGAATACTATTTTGTTGGTGAATATACCCTATAGAATATGGTTTGGGTATCGTATTGCATTATTCTAGGTTACTGCTATGAAAACGCGCACCAAATATTTTTACACAACTGCATTTTACCCAATTCGAATGATGAAAAATATATGATTTGTCGAAAAATATTGTGAATAATAATTATGAAGTTGGTGTAAAGTGCAAATTTCAATTAAACGGGCCACTTTTGACACGTTGTGAGTGCAAGCATATGACCTCATCCCCGCATTCATGAGTATAATACAATCTGGTGTGCACTCGTACTTATTTTCAATAAGGGCAGAATTTATATCGTGCACTCTTACTCATTTTGCACTTATGAGTGCAACGAGTGTAAGGATTGTACTCGTTACTCATGATGATGTGCATTGAAAGCATTGATTTGGTAAAGAGCAAAGGCCCATCCTACTCACAGCCAATTATATAATTTTAATGGGCCCACCAGAATCAGAGAGGAAAAACTGAAATCAAATAACAAAGCTAATGATTACGCCTTTGTCTGTACATGCGGCTCGCTTATAGGCCGTCAAGTGTTCAAGTAATAAGTAGTAGTTGGCATACATATTACAGCTGGTGTGCCACATGCAGTAAATCCTTTACCTTCGACTCTCGAACCACAAGGTCATATCTCTAAGGTATTATATATATTTAATTATACGAAGAAAAAATGATAAAAGTTGCAACTCCGAGCCACACGTGATCAATGCTTGTATATTATATAGGGTCGCTCTCTGGAATAACAATTGCGGTTAAGATGCCATTATATTCTTCCATCACACACGCAAAACAAGAACAGACAGTGAGCTAGACAAGACTTTTCGGCACTCTTTCGCAAATACTCAAACCCATAAAGTATTAGTACCTATACATATGAGATGATGATGGGCATGTATTTCTGATGTGAATCTAAGTATTTAAACCATAAAATCCCATTGAGTTTTTTGTTTTGTTAAAAGCTTAATAATTTCTGACTATTAAGGTGTATAGCCAGTACATGTACAGGATCATGTATGTTTAAGCTTTAAGGTAAAACTATTCGTATCATTCGACCGTCACTTTATCCTCTCCGTCTCGTGAAACTGTGGCCCTCAATGGCGTTAATCTTTCACCCAGAAGCACACGAGCGTTCCAACAGGTTTGTCAGTCCATTTTCTTCCACGTAATGATTGTAAATGCAATTTTTCATAACCAAATCAATCAAGTACATGGCCATTGTGTACACATCATTAGAATCATAAAAAGCAATCAAAACATGACGAATCGGAGGGAGTATTCAATGCGCCTTTGGTTTTTAATTGTATACCGTTATATAATCTCATGGGATGAAATTGTGTGTAAGTGACTTTATCTTGGGCAGATAGGAATAACTGCGATGAGCGCAGCAAATAATTATAAGGAAACCATGACTAATATACCTATATACTTAATGTAACAATTTTGTCCTTAACTGAAAAAGGTCATATGATTAGCGGAAAACAATACGTAATTTTATAAGGAGCGAAATGAAATGAACGTTATGTTTTTACATACTGATTAATATATGTCTATAGTATATAGTAATGGAGATGCCGATGCACTATAAGGTGGGAGTCCATTTCTCGTACAGTAGTGAAAGCCTAAAACGTTCCATATATCCCCTTGTATAGCAGGTAGTCAGCCCTCGTACATACAAACATTATTTTGTATGATATTCAAAAGTACGTGTTTTTTGAGTATTTCGGTGGTGCAGGGAGTTGTTGCCTTTAAATCCCATCTACTCACTCGACTTGACTGATTTTCAGAGAGGTAGTATTTTTGGTGTCGAATATTCAATGATTACGAATACGTCATCAGTAAAATAACAAACCGTTCTCACTAAAATGAGCCAATGATTGCCTTGTGGATGCATTCCTATTACAAGCTGGATGCAGGTGTAATTGTCATATTTTTGGATGACAAAATTGACTCCAACGAATATGTCCTTATCATATGTGTGCCAAAACAAAGGGCAATAATAATAATTACCAGTTCGTAAAGTATTCGAGACCCGCAATAAAATTAGCCCCGACTATGTACATGTTAATCCGTGTATGTTTATACAAATACTTTATTCAAATCTCGACAGTCAAGTTAAAAAGAAGATAATTGGTTCGAGCGATTGATGGTTTATAAAATTACTTGCAAACGAATAACATTGTGAACTCCTTGATGACTAATACTATTTAAACTTACAGCTAACGAAATTTGAAGTGATGTTCCGAAGTAAAATTTATATATATATAAAAAGAGAATAATTACAGAAAATTCAAAAAGAGAGAAAAAACAAGAATGTCCCTGCACTACTGACCTATCTTTAAAACAATTATTCTGATGAGTTGCAGGGGGTGAAAAAGGTCAATTGAGTCACAATCGAAATTCTCACGATAAAATGATGACAACAAAGCAATTTTGTTTCCTTATGAATCAGACATGTGTGCGGTGTACATATTATAGAGCAAAACAAGGTATTAAACCCCCCTTCAGTTTCCATCTAGATGACTCATGAGAACCTTGATACATGCGTATCTGTACGTTGCGTAAATATGTACATTGCTCATGCAAAAAGACTTAATTCCCCAAAAAACACTAGAGCGCGCGCGAGAGGTGGTCTTGGTCCCGATCTACTTTGTCATTGTAGCCCTAGCAATCTGAATAAACAAGCAATTTATCATATGAGGAAATAATTAATTCGGGCCGAAGTTGAGATACTGGAATCGAATTAAATGTATATTAGAGGATGATAATTACCGTAGTTAAAAGACAAAAGGAAAGTGCGCGAGTATGAGCAAACATACGGGAAGAGCGGAAAATCTAAGTATAACGAGGGCTACACGTTATTAAAGGTAAAGTTATTCAAAAGTTGAATATGATGACTCGACGACAAAAAGAGGGGTAAAAAGTCTGGCCACTGACAAGCTAGAGGCTATGTGAGTAACCGAAGGTGAAACCAACACTTATTGACGACGAATGCATTGTTGTTGTAGTAATGGTAATTATATATGCGATTTTAATGAATCTCCTGAGAGAGATTTCCGAGAGCAATAAGACTTAAAAATATACTCAATTTATAATTGGCATTCTCTAGTAGCAGTAAGTATATTGATAGAATAATTTGCAAGTATGAGGGCGTATGATTATTATTTGTTGGTAAGATGTTTTTTTTCTCGTCCCTATAGTACCTTTTATGTTAAATAATTAAGAACAAAATTCATCTTCAAAAAAGAATGTCGCTCGTTGAATACTTCCCCTTTTGTGTGAAGTAGTTCGTCGTTCGCTCCCAATATATACTCGTATATAGGTGCCTGCATGATACTTGTATAGTGGACCGAAGGTACGGAAAGATATTTTAGAAGCTTGTTGGATTGTTTATGTGCGCTTGAAAGCGACCTCTGCAAGCTCGTTGGTCCTCTTTCCACGTAGAATGCAACATAAACAGTAGATGGTAGCTAGCATTGCCTTGCGAAGCTCTCGGCCAGAATAGAGAAAGAGAAATAAAAGTCTGTCTGCCTCTACCTGCGCCCTACTGTGTGTATTGGGTGAGCGACACCTTCGCTGTACCTGCGTGCTAGACGTTAGGTATCGCTAGGAATACGTGAACGTCTTTACGCTGCCGAAACTCAAGGGAGTTGTTTCTAGCCTCCACATAATTAGGCTTGTAAAAAACCCATTGAGCAGCGTGAGATAATTAAAGTCTGTAGGGAATGGGGAAGGTTATAAGAAAGAATGCTAAAATTTTGATGCTTTTTGAAATGATATTCCCGCGTAAGGTTCGGCAATTTTGTCGTATTCAGCAAAACGGGGACATGGGCATTCTCTGTAAAAGCAAATGTGGTTGAAGTAAATGCTTATTTAAGGTTTATTTAAAAAGGAAGGGGGTGCACGTGAGAGTTGGCAATTAATTCACAAGTTGGGTTGAGTAAATAAAATTATTTTGTACAGAATTAAAATTCCAACTAACGGAAAGAATACTATTTATTATGGTTGTAATGTATGAGTAGATGTTTACTCCTTGTATGATGCTGGCTTTTATTGCTCACTATGCTTTGTTCATGTTACTACAGCTCCGTATTCTGCCTCCTATATTACGGTATCTATCTGTGGGGGTTTCCTGTAAGGTCTTACCTATATGCAGACTTTCAAAGACTGCCAACGCTTTGTTCGTTTTAATTAGCCTTTAAAACGTACAAGTTACTTCATAAAACTATTGGGTACTTTCCGCGTATGTTATTATTTCTCAACTTTCGCAGCGTTTTTCTGGTGGTTGTTACTCTTTGTATTTCCCTTGATTCCCATGTGGATGAAATAGGCATGTCAGGAGTGACGGATTAAAACCGTGTAATCGTGACACACTGGCGTATTAATATTAAGTGAATGTATTGTAATGAAGATGGAAGTGGGGCCGTGCTTTGCAAATACAAATTTTCAGAACCGAGTCGACAAGTACGCCGCCCTTGCATATACAGTAAAAACATGCCATAAACAATAGTTTGGAGGTTGAGCTTTCTGCGTCACCTCGTATTGTGTGGTATCTATCTCTGATGTTTGTTGGGTAGCCTTCAGAGGTGGCTCTGGGGTCGCGACGGTGAAAATACGGCTCGCTTTCTTCTATGATGTTTCAAGCTTTGCCGTATTTTCTTCAGCTGTTGAGTTCTACACACAATCGTGTTGGTGCACGTATTCCCTAATAGATGGTATAAGCTCGGTGTGTATAAGTACTACAATTATACCGATGCGGATTCATAGGTATGTTAGTGTACTACATTTTGTGAATTGCTACTATACCAGTCAAGTAGTGAGCAACTTCCTTGCAAGCAAGGCTAATTAACTGTTGTCAGTTATCAGCTCGTCTTACGGTTAGTCTAACGACACACCTGCTTTGGTGACTCGTTGCCAAACAGCTGCGTAAATCTTGTAATCATAGATGGGACATTTAGACCTTAACCTTCGAAGTTCTTAAAGTAGAAAGAAAAGGGTTAAGGGCTGATTGACATCAGACATTTTTGGTCCAAACCCGGGCCGTTCCAATAAAAAATAATAGAGCGAATATATTAAAGTTCGATCTGAAGGATGAGTTTGCACAAGCGTAAATAAATCCTTGTTGAATAAATATTTACTTGCAATGTGCATATTAAACAGTGTGGATTCGTCTTAAACTGTTTGCCTTTCGAATGACATTCAGGACAAGAATAATAGGTGCAACATGTCGATATTATTACGACCAAAGATCAAACATATCGAACAATTGGTCTGATTTAGTAGAATTTGGATTTAAAGGGGAAAAAGCTAGCTTTAAAGGGAGAAATTAAAGGATTAATATTAACGGAAGAATTTAACGAATTAATATCAAACGAAAGAATATTTCTAAAATTGATATTATTTAATTCCTGAGGGGTTTTAAGTGCCGTCTGACGGATTCATAGTATTAATGACTTTCACCTCCCTATATATTTACTATTAATACAATATCGGACTGCTACACTGTAATATACATAACATACTTAACATACCGCCAATGACTAGCATAGGGCTCAATTTACTTCTCCGTATGGAGTGTATTCGTGCAAAGGGACGAATAACAACCAATGGCAGGACATTTTTATGTCCGAGAGAGGCTTGGACAGGGGTAAGTATTTGTTGAATTGTATTAGGAATTTCATAATTTATATTAAATGTTAAAATCTAAGGTTACTAAAGGTGCAAAGTTAATGTGTTGTCAAAAATAATTCAATTTATATATTTCCAGCGGAATTAGCATTGTGGAGCTTTTGAAGCTACCAAAACTCACGAGGAATTCGCCCTGAAAAGATTAATATGTCACAGTTCGGAGGATCAAAGAATTTGCACTGAGCGAAGTTGAGGTTCACCGGATAGTACGGCCTCTGAAGGTTCTGAATATAATGGATTATCACCTACGTGGAAAAACGGATTTGTTAAACGACGACATGAGTCAAGTGTGAATAGTTCTTCCCTATTAGCAAGTAAGTATTCCGTTGGGCATAATTGGTATAGAGGGTTATTATATATTAAGTTATTTTTGAATTAATGTTGTTTATCCTCCATCACTGATAATCATTTCTCTGTACTTATGTTTTTAAAAGGAGCCTAGGGAAGCAGACCTGGGAAAACGTGAGAGATAATGAAAAACCGTTTGAAGAAAAGGAAGTATTAAGACTTTTGCAGATGATTTGCGAAGCTGTGGAAGCGTTTCATAACAGTCGGCCACAGGCTTTAGCCCATCGAAATTTTAAGACTGCAAATACAGTCAAAACTCGCTATAGTGGATGGCCATATAAGGGACAACTCGACATAGAGGACATATTTGACTGTCCCCGGCAAATGGCCCATAAGCACAATGCTTAAAAATTTGTATATAAGGGATGTTTTTATAAGGGAAAACTCGTTATAGTGGAGCCTTTCTGAGGGCGCCAAGAGGAATCTAACATGCTTATAATGGATTTCTTGATAAAAAGTGCATTTTTAACTAAAATCTTAAACCCACTCCCTTGGAAATACATGTGCGCAAAAAGTTATTTTTATTTGCCGATATTTTCTCTTTTTAGTTCAGCTAATTATAGTGTAATCTAGCTCCCAAATTACATCCCTAGCATACAGTTTGATTGAACGCCTTTCTGTTTGAAGTTCTTGAAAACTTCCTTTATTTTGCATGTTACACAATTCTATAATAATATCACTATTTAATAATAAATATGTTAATTTAGAAATTCAATAAATATATTTCAATAATTTTAAAATTAAGTGTTATAGCTTATCAAAAAGTAAAAACGTTTTCTATATTAATATTCTAAGGATTGTATGTGTATATAATAACTTGTCTTATTCCACGTTAACAAAATCTAATGACCTGTTTATTTAGATCTTATTGAGTTTTATGGAAGTATTTATGATATATTTACTGAAAAAGTTAAAATTAGGTATTTATCTAAATGTTGAAATTTATTTTACAATAAAATTTGAGTATTAATTTTATAAGGGAATTTATCCCTTATATGTATATAAGGGATAGTATTTATAGTGGATACTTTTTCCGTTTCCCTAGAGGATCCCTTATAACGAGTTTTGTCTGTATTCTGCTTTCGGATATCGTCTGTCTGAAACTCATGGATTTAAGTAAATTCCGTTTCGGTGCTTTAAATATATCTCCATCGATATTAGTCGTCACGTATTATGACCTAAAGACCAAACTGATGGTAACTTGATGATAATCAAGTTGATGATTAGGTGATTAAGAATATTAGGGTCTATTTCAATATTATAATCGTTTGGAAGGTTTGGTTGCCAGAGCCCGTGTGGAAGGAACTAACTCCATTGGATCCAGAAATTTGGGAGAACTTGCCGCAGAACGATCGTTTATGCCTTATCGAGCTCCAGAGCTATTCTTTATTCCGTCACAACCCATGGTTGATGAACGGACTGATATCTGGGTATTACAGCAGTTTCTGTTTATGTATCTTGAAAGATCATTCTGGATCTGTCAAGTCATCAAGGAAAGCTGCCATCTTGTACCCAAATTCTGTACATTTCTGTGATAATATCATGCCCGATTTATGTGTGATTGCAGTCTCTGGTGTTCGTATTATTTGCCCTCGGTTTTATGTTTACAAGTCGCCCTATGACATAGTTTACGAGCGTGGGGATTCCGTTAATTTGACTGTAGTTAGTGGATGCTTGGGCACCCCCGCCGTTACTCTGTTTTTCGTACGTAAGTGGAGCTGCGTTGATGTTTCATAACTCCTAATCCCCGTGCTTTTTCCCTTTTAATATATTTATATTTAATAATTTTTATTCATACATGTTTTCGCTTGGTTTTAATTGACAGGATATTCACGATTTGAATCGTTACATTCTTGTCGTGGAGCCGAAAGGAAGGCCATTTATTCAGGATGTTATGTTGAAGGTGGAGCAACTGGAAGCAAACGTGCAGGGCCGTGTTTTTAGAGAGGTTGTTTAAATTTAATTACATTCACCAGCAGTTTCACCAAACACCGTTTGCTCCGAGAAATTCCTTTCGCACGTCAATTAATCAAAACATCACGATCTACTCACAGACTCCCAACCAATCGCCATAGTTGGCGGCTCTGAAAATCTGTCGTTTGACGAAAGCCGTCTTCAACGTGTTTGGCTTTAGAGTATCATATGCAATTTACTTATGAAAAACAAAATGTTATTGTAATTGTATTAGTTGTTTTAATCCCCGTGTATCTGAGATTTTTAAGCATGTAATTTAGTATTGTCCGATTAAATTTCTAAGACTTCATTAAGGTACTCTTGGACGGTGTACGTATTGTCTGATATCTGTATTAGTAGTGCAGTCGTTAATAAGTAATAAAGTATATTTAAACTTGTTGGTTCGTGTTAAGGCTTACATTATTAAAGTACTTCTTAAGCAAATGTTCTTGTGATGTGTGACGGCGTGTGGGATGAAATGCCGATCGGAGTATATTTGCATAGATAAAAACTTACATGTTCGTTTCCTATTCATCTCAAATTATTAATAAGTAGTATATAATACAAAGTACGAAGTCATGAACAACGACGGCTGTCTGCCCATGAAAAGTCACAAATTCTTTTAGAAGTACAATATATAAAATAATATCGTCACATATTTTCGAGTAATCTCATCATCATTTTTGGCAAGAGAAAGGGAGAGAGGAGCCCATATACATAAAATTTAAGCAATTTCCCCTTCCAACTGTTTAAAGGTGCAACAGCACAGGTATGCATACTAATAACACGCAACTACCGCTGCAGGGCGTCACCACAGTGCGAAGTCGTTGAGCATTACCATTTATTTTTTGTCTACTGGTATACAAAACGAGCGACATCAGCTGTGGCAAAACCAAGCTTCCAGGCTATACATATGTTATACGTATAGCTTTTATTTCCCGCACGTGTGTGTGCCCGATTTCGCTTAATATCTTTGGCTCTCGCTCTCTCTTTTCCCCTCAGCCTGTTGACTGATAAGCCTCTGTGCTAGATGTATAGTAAATATGTAGGACTTGGAATGCTGGCCATTGGCAAGGGAGTGTGTGCGCGTGTGTGCTACTTAAACTTGTACTTTTTTGAGCTTGCCGAGGAGGTGATCTGACTAGCAAGAGTGTGTGTATATTGATATTAGATTGGGGCTAAGCGAACAGAAGTAAAAAGGTTGTTCGTGCGTATGCGTGTATATGAATCCTGTTTATGTTTGCTGTCGAGTGCGTGTGTTATTGACCAACTTTTTGAGCGGGGCGAGGAAAGCCTTTAGGAAGCTCTCGCCGGCCTATCATTTCCTATTAGAATGTGTGACTTTAATTATTCTATTTAAAATAGTTAGAGTGGAGATAAAATTTTATTTTTTTAGATTTAAGCTCGTTGATGTGGGGCGTGTCTTTTAAGGTACTTTGTATATTATCATATTAAAATAAAACGGGGCATGTCCGGGGTACGAAATAACTGCGTGGCCCCAAAAGAGGTCGGCGCTGTTTTCGTGCCTAGTAAACGTACTTGTGCCGCTTTCACGCACTTTTGTGCTTGTTATTTCGCCATATACACGTGTTTTTGTTCCCTGACCTGAATTATTTTGTTGTAAAGATTTTTTTTTACCAATGGAGCCTAATACTGCTCATTTTGCCTATATGGCATGGAGAATTGGAGCTGTTATCCGTGAGGCCGGAGTTGGGTATAATTAATAAATGTTGAATACGTTTTTAATAAGTTTACTCATTAAATTTTAATTTTTTTATTATCTTATTTCTTCAACTTTTGGAGTTTAAGTGAGTATTTTTTTATAGGGGATTTAACTATGGATTGATTTTATTTTTATTTATTTATAGTTACCTAAGCTTCCGGGATAGAAACGCATTTGTCTGGAGCCTTTATGGGGTTACGGGCCCCAATTTGCTTTCAATGATACAGGAGGAGCTCTGCAGAATGAAGCGGATACGGGCGATCGTGGATGATTATTGTATCCGCTTACGGACCTTCGCGATCGGTCTACCTGAGCATTATTTTCCTACGGGGGCTCCGTTGCCGGACATTGTGACGTGTCAGACAACCCCTTGTACGGAGCAGCAGATTGGGGCTTGCTCTTCGACTTTTGGACAAGCCGATGAGGATTCATGGACCGAAGGGGACAGGTATGCCGCCGGGGTTACCTTAACTACACTCTCTGGGACATGGAATGCTAATGAATGATATTGTTAATTTTTCTTTGAATAAATTATTGGATATTATATAAACTTCTCTGAGTTATTACTTATTTGCATACTTTTATATTTTGCGTTTTTATAATTTTATATTTTTATTCCGTCATATTAGATAGGGGCTTAAGTAATTTGTAATTAATAGGAAAAGGAAAGGAAAAACGGCCATGCACCATTTAATGCGGTCCTCTTCTCCTGTCCATGGACGGAGGGAGTTATTATCCGGTTCGTTATTCTCTTGTATTTTTCCCATCCTATTTCTTATCTCCTGAGTTCCGATGGGGGACTCAGGGCTTGACTTAATTAAATTTGGACGCATCTACTAGTCCTCTTAGTTAGGAACAAAGATCAATACTTGTAATTTGGGCTTACATTCTTTTGGATTTTTAACTCCGAGGAGGCGAAAGGTGGCGGATAGCTAAAGCGGCGAGTCCGGTGTGGTATACGGTCGTCCTTCCTTCTTTATGGCTCGTCAGACACTTTCCTTATCTTTCGGAATATGGTACAGTATCGGTTGTTTGTAGGATTTCGGAATAATGAAGTTCGTGAAAATGTTATTGACATAAAAGAAACAATGCTGAGAGAATTTGGGCGAAATTATAAGACACGTAAATAGAGAACAGAGAATTTATTAACAAGGTTTTCGAGTTTCGGTAAAACCCACAAGAGAGTATACGATTCAAATTAGAAGAGTCGGGACAGAATTCTCGACTTTGTCGACTTAGGTTGTAATATAGGTACCTTTAATGGTGACTTGTTCTACTTTAGATGGTTTCGTTCGACGTCATGTTCAAATTTTCTCATTCAACTTATTGGGGTTACACGTGGCAATCCTCTTTATTGCCACATGTACCTCTTTGTCATTTTAATATTTCTTTTCTTAT
>JAQGAK010003839.1:0-13799 GCA_034696945.1 Lipothrix lubbocki
CCCACATTCACTTTTACGAGACTTAAGAACTCACAAGCTAAGATTGCTTGCACATGTTAAAGTGTTTAATTTGATTATACACAAACTATAGTACAGCCTGAGTGTAGGAAATGGAGGGAAAAGAAACATCTTAATACTGATAATAATGTTCACGTATGTTAGTGTATACGTGTGACTATACAAATGAACACTATAAAACAGGGCAGAGCTCAACGCCTAATCGGATTAGGAAATTTGAAGGTTTCGAATAGAAACAAAACCTGGAAATAAATGTTTTTTTCTTCATACACACGTGTATATACAGACATATATTATATGTATAACATAGTTTTTACATTTCCATCAATGTTTTTTAAATAGATTTGGAACTGTGGGAACATAAGGAAATCACTCTCACTACTGCAACGACCCAGGACCGAAGTATAGCAAATCGATAAAGATCATTGGAGAAGCAAATGAATTCTAATGCTTCCGCTTGCCATTAGGTGTTCAATGAGACTGACGAAGGAGGTTTTGGAAGTAAAATTCCTTGGCTACTATTTTTTGCATTAATTTAGTGACATACAGATGTAAACTTGGGAGTACATAAATATCCTCTGAAGCTCTTTCACTTTATATGCAGAATACATATGAACTTACAGTGATGAGGGTGTTTCACGAAAAATAAAATGTCAATATATCCCCAGTAAATATGGACGCATACAGATTACATACTGTATTTGAGTCTTGGGTGTTTTCCTTTTGAACTTTAAAACTGAGAAAAATCCGGGGAGAAAAACAGGAAGAAAATCCGATTTCAAGCATTCAAGACGAAAAGGGCAACGGGAAGAATAAAGGAAGAAATTATCTGTAGGTGAAGGATCGGCTCCTACTCCATAGCAGACAAATGGCAACAAAACGAACGGGAACTTATTGTATATAAACTCACTCAAAGGGAAAGGCAGTCAAAGGAAATCGAAGAATAATACTAAAAGACGGAGTATGTACATACTTATACATGAGTATGTATTGTAAGTATACATATTTATACATGAACAACACGAATTGAAAAACATTTAAGAGTCTTTATAAGGCCTCCCCCACCGGTCTTTTAAAGAGCACGTGTGCGGGTTCAACTTGAACTTTAGAGGTTCGGAGCAATGAAATACAACACATAGTACATACAATTACATAGTTAATTGCTTCAGAAATTTCTGATTCCATCAACAGAAATCTTTAACTTATACTTCGTGAAATGAATATGTGAATTTAACTTAATAAAATCTTAATAGCTCCTGTCGTCATGAAACTACAGAATTGTTTTAGAACTTCATTATTTACTTCATCCCTTCAGCTTAGTTTAATCAAACAATAATGAAATTGAACTTTAAAGGAGATACTTAATCAAAATATGAGGTTGATTAATGCCCAAAATCGTACTAGAAATTTTTAATACACAATACTGCGGTGACTATAATATGTACCATGTAAAATGAATCGGTTAAATTAGTATGTAATATTATTGTATGCTGAAGACTGAACAGAAGGACGTGGAAGAATTCCAAACCCTCAACTGGTGGTGATTCGTTCTGCATCTCAAAAGTATCAAATTACACATAATAAGAACACACATATGACAAACTAAAATTCGTTCCCGACCTGAACAAAACTCACACACACAGCCATCTTAGTATCCATACATGACACACCCAATAATGATATATAGCAGCAGCATGCAGGCCAGACATTTGACCTCATCCCCACATGTTGACGCAGTACCCACACACACGTTATCACATCTCTACAGAAGATACATTTATGTATGTGTGCACCACCAGTCCAAATAATCCAAGCGAGAATCCTAAGACCATATGCCAAACAAACTAAATAGTAACGAACAACCAAATAATAATAATCCTCAATCTTTTTAAACCCATTTTGAATTTCAAGACCAATCTCGGAAGGTCTGCCAACAGGTCCGCAATCCCATATGTGGGGAGGGAAAGTACACATAAAGTAGGTAATGACAAATAGTATTTTTTAAATAAACGCTATCACCCTGACCGACCATGACCTACTCCTCCTGCAGTTGAATGTCATAGAAATACTTTAAAATTATAAACTGAAGTAAAATTCTATATTGAACCGCATTATTATATGTACTATGGATGTGCTTATTGCTTATTATGAATATGGTTGGTTGAACAGTATCTCTGAATTTTATTCTCGACAAAACTTAGTATTTGCATTCATTTTAAAAATTCAACGGTATATAATTTGCAAAAATGCTTTACAAAGGCTTCAAAACTTCAGCTGTCGGCAATAACCTTAAGAGTTTCATGTGAACTGTAAAACCAGTATTTTGAAAAACTTTGCACACCGCTGTTGTCACAAATTCACATATCTACTTATATAATCATGGGTAATTTAAATCATTGCAGGTTCATGACTATCATGTAAAGCTCCAAAAACTTAACTTCGTGTCTGCAAACATTACCTCACTATATAGGTATAGAACCTGGAAACTTGTCAACTCATAAATATTCATAAACCTAAAGCTATATACATATATGAATATGAGGCATGACACGATGACATTCGGTAAACAAAAGCTTGCTATTTTATGCTCTTTTTGAGATTCGCCTTTATTAAGCATTTTATTACAACAGTCTGATAAAAATTACATACCTGTACAAGAATAACGATAATGAAGAAGGTAGTCTAAAAATGACTAACTATATGTATGTTATTATTATAAATCATCTCATAACTATAAACTCACCCACACGCAGTCTGTTAGGTCTAATCAAAAAATTCAATTTTTTTTATTTACATTTTACCTCACAGCTGCAAGTATATTAATGTGTCAATGCCTTCATGCTTTTATGACAGACTAGATAGCTTGTCTAACGCAAAATCCACACCAACGCACACTTTTACTTTACACCCAAATAATGTCAAATAATGCTGAAGAGAGTGCAAACACATGAGATAAAATTGATAAATTAACTCTTCATGCCTGAACACTTCTGTATATTGCATCTTTATGTGTATCATCAGGCAGTGCAACCAACTTCAGAAATAATTCCTAATGGCCCAAGCAATACTATAAATATATTTGAACACAAATGTGCAACATGTCACACAGGGACAAGTGTGGCCATATAGATATTTATTATTAGTACTTTACTTACTTATATAGACATACATGGAGGTTAAATTCTCAAGATTTATGTAGTGCCTGGAAAAGACATTTGCAAAGGGAGGATTTCTATATCAAATTTACAAGCAAAGATATAATAAATTCAGTAATTATAAAAATAATATTACGCACAAACGCTACAAGTATAGATACTTACATACTATACTTGGTGTCTATATGCAATAAATATATACAGATACTACAATACATAAAAATTATACTATAAGTATAGACCACTATACTACCATGTACATACATAAACAATACTTAAAATTTAGGCACCAAAAAACATAATATGAAATAACACACGCAGACATTCCCAAGCTAAGAGCTATTTCCGAAAAAAAGAAGCTTTTCCTTAAATGGGCTTTTTAATAGTTATAAACAAATCAAATGTGTATGTCGAAATGTCGAGTTAATAGAAAAACTTATAAACTGTGCCATAAAAGTATTGCAAGCACTTGCCCTATAGACCGTATGCTGTTTTACAAGCGATCTGCCCATACCTACATGTATTTACATTTGCACATTGCATAAATTAAATGAACTGCTTGAACTTTAACGACGACAATTTATGTGAATGCATTCAAACTGGATCAGACTTTCCGCAATTGCTCTCCTCTCCGCCATGCAGTTTTCGTTTAATATAGATACTGCAACGTATTACCTATAATGATGTTCTCTGTATCACTAATGTTATAGTGCGTACGTATTTTACTTACTTTTTGAATGCTAAGCTAAAACTGATTTACTAAACATGAACTATATACTACTACTATCACTACTATGTATACATGAACTATAAGTATATACAACTACACAGTTTGTTGTTGAAATGAATTTCTACATAGTATAGTAAAAAAGTATTGTTGCTGATTTATTTTAAAAGGCGTTGGTGGCATGGCGGCGGTGGAATCAAGCACGTGCGTCTGCTTTCATCCATGTCTTATTAATCTAAATGTATAAATGTACACGATCGCTCCTTCTTTGCAATTTCGATTAGCAACCAGGCACACATGTAGGTTTAACGTTAAATCAATGTGCACACATAATACAATTCTTCGAAAGAGATCCTGTGGACTTGGCATCCAAGACCTGCATTATAGTCTCTTGAGCTCAAGAAAAGCATTGTGACGAGAGCGGAATGGAGCTGAGCTCTGAACGTCTCACGTTACTCGGTTATGTGTGAGTGAATATTTCGTCAAACAATAACACATAAGACTTAATTTCCATCGTGACAAAAAACGAACAATAAAAGAAAAGTTCAGCAAAACCATATTTGTCATCAGATGGTATGAGATGGTAAGTTGAAGCGAAAAGTGGATATCGCCTCTACGGTATAACATATTATAATATATCTACATTTCTTTAAGTGCATTTGCCTTTTATGTATAACTTTACATTACCTTCAAGTCATGTAAGTTGAAACGTAAAAGGTGATTTTTACGCGGGGTGAGAAGTCTAAAGCTGTTAACTAGCTTCATTTATGCTCTCCCAATCTCGCCAAGAAGTTCCAACGCACACACACACACACAGTCAATAAGGAAATGAATTGATTTATAGAGGTAACATGGGCTATATCCATTCACATGATCTTTAAACATGAATTAAATACAGATGGAACTATACTAAGGACAGTACTATATACTAAAAAGAGTACAAAAAATAGTACAACTTTCGCATCATGCGTACCTCCTCCCAATTACTATTTGTAAGATGTTAATTATTTTCCTTTTCAACCGTCTTGATTGATTTTATACGCCGACCTGCCTCTTATTAATTAATGAATTGTTTGAAGTTCTCCTGCCTTCTTTGGTCATGCGGTCAGGCCACATCCTTCACCAAAGTTGAAAAAGCTATACAATATAAGAGTGATTAGATGTGACCATTTGACTATTTGAGATTTGATTAACAACCATAAAGTCTTAACGACAGCCAATGCTCATTTTATCATTCATTTCCAATTGCTAAATAATTACTTTCAGTCTCGAACAAGTGTGCTTTGACATGGGTCATAAAGCTTTGAAATCCGTTGAGCTTCTTTTGACTCCCATGAAACACATAATACTTTTCAACGATGATGTGTTTCCCAGAGACCCAAAAGGAGTGACCGATGATGAAGGTATGTAATGGAATCGAAAAAGTAATGAAAACAATTAAACCAAAAGACAAATGGCGATATTTCTCATTAAACTTCAAAACCATGTAGACCAGAATAATAACCAAATTTTTTGGACAATTTTCCTTTGTGTTCAACACTTCAACAGCAATGAGCTCTATGTCAAGTATTATTACTAAGCTCTAACCTTTTGCAATATCTACAACAAGAGTAAAAGTTTACCGTAGAGCAAGTTTATAATCCTCCAACCTAATAGCTAACAGCCCTCGAGTTTTCGATTGTGATTTAGAAAAAGGGTTTGAAAGCATGCGGCACAATAAGACTTTTATTTTGCTGAGCTGGCATCGGCATCAACAAGCGCTTTACTACAGAAGTGCAACACATGCTTTTGCTACTTTGCTCAAGACCCACTTTCTGAACTCTGTATTAAAAATATCTTATACATCTATTTGATCTGCTGGTTTGCATATTGTTTCAAGTCATAAAATCAAATGGTATTTATAAAAGATATATATATATATATATCTTATATATATCCTATACTTACATATATAAGAGAGGCACAATATATAAGAAGCATATTACTATATAGATCTCTTCGCAATAATTTCCGACCACTCGTCGCTAAATTAACAAGCTCAACTGTTACAAGTCATTCTCAATGGTGAATAAGTGCCAACTGATGAATATGAATTTGAGTCGGTGACGATATGTGGGAATACATGAGTGATTATATACTCAATGAATTTTGTTCTTGACTATATACAGAATTGTACACCCATCCATTACTTAGCACAGATCCACCATTATTAGTACTAAAATCTTGTTGACTTTATGAACGTTAGGATTTTGCGGCTCTTAAATAAGCTAAATCCTTAATAATGAGAACATAAGTAAAATATGTATAGTATGGTGCGTACCTCGATACAAGCAATGTAAGTATTAAGTATATAGCGACGGGTCACGGAACGACAGCGAGAGTTTTAAGATCTGAGATCCATACTCTCCTCACGGTCTTTGCCTGATGCTATGGGCGGTTTAGCAAATAGAAGAAGAAATGCAAACAAACTTAAATATGTTGTAAAATATTTTTGAGCTTTATAATACTCAGCTTGACAAGTATTGAGTTTCTCTTTTTGTGCTTTGGGGTTGTATTGAAATTTCAATGACTTTATTTTTGTATTGATTTGAATAAGAAGTCAAATAATATGTAAAAAGAATTAAGGGCATAAAAGTCAGTTAGTCAGTTGGGATTTACAAACTTGAAGATACTTGATAATACCCGGAACTCTCCACCACTCACTCACACACACACACCGTCAGTCTCAACGACACTCTTTCGCCATTTATAAAGGTCATGTGGGGACAAAGGAAATTAGAAGTGAGCTAGGTCAAGACATGAGCACTACTACTATACCTATACCTACTACAGAGAACTATACACACAGGAAAGGGCACAACGTGCATCCGCTCTTGTTTTACACAAGGAATAAATTACTATTAATTGGCAATATATGTACCTCGTCGTTGCTAATCAGAGCAAATTTCTATTTCGAACAACGACCATTAGCATATAGGAAACCTCATTCATGTATACACAAACGACAGCATGGCCACGGAGATGAATTATGAATACACGGGAGAGACAATGATGACATTTACAAGTATACTTGAAGTACTACTATACTTAAATAAGATACCTACTGTATAGTACATTCCTCTTTACATACCACTTGATAATGGAGCAGATCCAAAGGAAATTCAATTTAAAATCGCTTGTTAGTATTTCGGAAATGACTCTCGTACCATTAACAGTAATTAATAGTGATGTGGTTCCATAAGAAAATCCAAACGCTCAATAAGTATGGGAAAACATGAAAACACCCAACTATATTTAATAATAAGTGGGTTAAAAATGTTGAGTATATCTGTACAATAGCTCTTCACATTTAGCATCGTCAAAACATTTCACTTGTCAGCACCTTTAACGATTTAGTGAAACCGCAGAAATATCCTTAACTATTAATAGTATCTTAAATGTTTCAGGATGATAAATATTTCAAGTTTTTAAAGTTGACAATTAAAATTCGCCAATTTTGAATCTCAATTGAAGAAGTTTAAATACACCATCATCTGTTTATTTGGAAACAGATTCAAAGAAGGAACTCTACAAAAACAAGGATTTTCGGGTGCTAAGGACGTCTTTTTTAAATGGACAAGAGTAAATAATAATTTCTACAATGAGGAAAGCAGTGTGAAAAAAGTCAATTCTCATTTAGTAGGGGTTCATCATAAAGGTAAAATGGAAAGAAATCGAGTTAGGCCTACACTAAGCCGGATGAGGACCAGGGATTTTGATGCCGGAAAACAGAAATCTTTGAAAGAAGATGAGGTTGGGAATGTCAAAGAAGAGTAGAGATTGCGCCCCCGCTCCACACGTTCGGCTCTTGGAAGGTTCCTGAATTTGAAACATAATCGGAGGAGATATGGGTCCCGCTGAAATAAACTCCGCATCCGCACATCTCATCCCTCGAAACCATGTGGCCGGGTGTGCACACACTTACATACAAACGGGGAACGGGATACATTCATATATCGAGAAAGAAATAGATGACGGTAACCTTCCCAGTTTTGCAGACTGTACAGTTCCAACCAGCAGCCGACTCACACATTCATACTTCCAAACACACAATTTTCGGGTAGACTCTATGCTATAGCATGTTATGGAGTAGGGTGCGTAACCTTCTATGTACATTCCATAATAACAAACCAAGACTACAACTTACCCGAATCGATTTTCAATGCCAGGAGGGCAACGACACCCACCAACAAACCAAGTGAACCCATACTACTACTGGGCATCTTCACCATCCAATGCGTACTTGAGGTGATCAGCTGGTTTTTTTTTCAACAATTACACGAAATTTTAATTATTTCCAATAACACTTTCCACCCTGCACTATTCCCTCCGTGAAGGAAATAGTTTATAAATAGAAACAGCACCACTTACACTTTCACTATCACTTTTTTTTTTATTATTGACACAATGCTGAGTCGGCTAAAGCCGATAACACTTCCCGATGATGCTTTTATATGTATGCACACTGAATGCACTTCACTCTTGAGGATGAAGAAGGTCTTCAAAGTCCAATTTCCAAGGAAATTCTGCTGTATTGGTGGTTCTTGCCTTGGAGAAGCTTGATTATTGACACAAAAACACTCGCACCCAAGCTGTCGTCAAAAGTTTGTTAATGTTGACTAGACAGTTCCTCTTTTTGGGAAAAGGAGGAACTGTGAAGGAGATGCGATGACAAAATTTTCACAAGTCGAGACGCCGAACCTTTCGACCCGGGTCTGAAATAATAAACAAACTCAATTACTCACGAATTTCCTTCCAAGATTACTCATTTCCTCCATACATTTACACTCTTGTATACATGTAGGATTTTTCGAATCCGCTCCTCAAATCTTATCTCCAGGAGGGGAATTTCAGGAATTATGATTTTCAACGCTGAATATTTTCAACAATTTTAGATACTATACAGATTATTATGTACGCCGTTATGTAAAGCTTGCGTGGATTTTCTGTCGACGAATTCTTGTAACAAAATTATTCTTGATTCTTGATAGCAGAGATGAGAATCTGAAAGGGAAAAATTCCCATAAATCTTGATGATGTGTCATAATTCATACAAATGTCTTCTTATTCACGCTCTTCGCATCCACTATGTACCACAGTCATTGCATAAGTAATAGGCACATTCTTGTTGGTCAATAAAAATCCTATTATTACACCATGCACGCGCATTTTTGCAATCATTTGAGGAATTTTTAATGTGAGCAAGGTTATGGTTGTGGGAAATATAGGAGAGTTAAGGGTCAATTTGAAAGGGGAAGGTGTAAGAATGGAATCATTATAACTATACACAGGGAAATGTATAATGAAAAATTGTATTATATATAGATAAACATATGACATTCAAGGTATAATTTAAGTAAAATCTCAGGAAGAATTGCTATTAAAAAAAATGTAAAAGTAATCCTAGAAAAAAAAAGTGTAACACTTGTGACGTTGTGACGTGGGACTGAATGAGTCATTTTAATACAATTGTTGAAGAAATTTCACGTCCACGAAGTTAATGAATGAAAATCACTCAACGTCATCGCAGTCTTTGTCCTAATAATAAACATACAAGTATAGCGTTGAATTCCATTCATTTAGGATTTAATAATTAAAATGTTCTCTCTATCAGAAATACTTGTTTTAAAGTAGGAAAAATTAGAAGAAGAAATTTAGACCAGTAGCACTTTTTTGGTAATAATAAAGAAGATTCTTAATGGAATTAATTTAGAAAGTCAATAATGTCACAGAAAATTTGATGTCGGCAATAATTATTGCACATTGCACACCCATACTAATAATAAATTGCACTCTTACACGGTTAATTTACACCTGACCACTATATAACATTACTACACAGCATTATACCACAAACTAAAATGCTAGATTGGAAACCACAATATATTTAAATGATCCGTGGTACAATTAAGGGAATATTTAATTTAACAATAAATGCATACTATATTATAATATTTAAGTATACCACACTGCACATTGTAAACATATGAAATGAATTATATCCATACGATTGTTCAGTAATAAACCATTGTCAACATCAACACATACTTATTTTAGGGCATTGCAACAATAACAATAGTGCGCTTCTCCACACCATTATTAAATATATAGGGATGAGTGCATGGGAGAATTTATATATATAGCGACAATGTTTAAGTTCATACAAAAAGCATGCAACAACAAACACCGATAAAAAAAGCACGTTGCACAGTCAATTTTCACTAATAATTCACTGATTGAGTTAAGCGTTATATAACGTTTCCAAATAGTATATAGGTGGGCTGAAGGTACACAGACGAGTAATTTGGTTGTTATTTTTATCTCTGTAAATATAGCAATATGCGTATAGAATTATCTCACGTAATAAAGGTTTGCCCTGATAAAATAATAAACAAACAAGGAGGTAACTATGTATGTTGTGTACTACAGTTATTTGTATACTCGTAAAATTAAATCCGAAACCACGCGTTTACTCATCCTTATAACTATCCTGTTCTGCAATATTATATTTTCCTCCAATTATTGAGCTCACTCAATTATTCTCGAGATAGAATTTTTGTGATTTGGAGTTGTTGACTAAAATAATAATAATAATCGGGTTTCCTTTACTTTCTGTTTAAGCGCAAGCATATATTATTTACTATTTTTTGCTACAAATTCATTCACTTTTTATAAAAACTCCCGTATAGCTTAGCTCACTTATTCAACCACAAATGTCATCACAAACTTAATTAATGCTCTAACCCTACAAGATTTATAATTGTTTTCGCCACCAAGGTGGTGTCACTTTCAATTTTCATTGCATTTTTGAGCAATTTAGCCCATTTGCGAACAAAAGGTAAATATTTTTTTAATCCACGACAATATAGAATTTTCTCAATTTAGGAATTTGCAATTTCACTCTGTATCTGTAAATTTATGAAAACAATTGAAATAAATGTAGCGACAAATCACAAAGATCCTATAAGAATACAAAAACACGGAATAAATTCCGTGCTGAGAATGTTCATAAATAATAATTAAATTTAAATAAATACAAATACACAATTTAAATTCAAGATTTAGATGGTTACAGATATAAATACACAAAAATTATCTTAAAAAACACAGATTATTGTAAAAATTTCATGGACAAAAATACTAAAATTATATACTTGGACTTATCAACAGACACTGAAACTATTATTAAACATTTAAACTTAGTAGAGAGTAAACACCTATATAGCTTCGGATCACCAAACAAAATTTTCTTGCAGGAATAATTTAAGGACGATTTTAATTCCGAAGATATCTTCAGCTAAATAAGATTCAATAAGAAAAATAGAGAGATTAAAAATCGACTAAATAATTTATAGACGGTGACATTTTAAAATTTCCCATGCTAATCAAATCCATAGTGGCATATCCGTAAAACACTTTTTAGCACTTAAAAAACCAGCTTCATAATTAAATTATTCCGCTGGATGTAAGTCCTCCTGGAGATAAGACGGGGTGGGTAGGAGCAAGAGAGATATTTGACGGATGAGAATGTGAAAGAATTACCCAATAAATTAATTTCTGAACGTCAAATTTGGAAAACCGGAAAACTGATGATTGCATTTAAAGTGTGTAGAAGAAGTAATACATAGAAGTAGAAGAAGTAGCAGGAGACGAAGACTGCTGTAATATTTTCCCCGTGCTAGAGCACAACTTCAATCACCAGTTGTATATCCCTGGATGCACAACACAAGACTGACGAACTTGATCCCCTGTACAGTGGCTCGTGCTATACGAAAATCGTGAATACACACACACAGCCAGAAAACCAAGCAAGCAAGCAAGGAAATATCCACGAACAAAGTGGTATACCCACACCACCCTTTTCATCTGTTTTTACTACTTCTATCTCTCATATATAATACACTATTGCACATACATAGAAACTCACCCTGGGTTTTTGACCAACTTCAATAAGCTTCAGAGTCTGAGTCGAGACTGCATACAACAAACTACTACTACAGGCTACTAGAACATTAGGATACCTATCTATATACTCTCTCTACATGACTAATCGTAAGACTTTTATCACTGGAGACCTACAGACCATGTTAATACTCCATGAGGAAGTATGTACTCGGATGTTCCATTCGGGGGAACCATGTGTTTGGAGTAGTAAAAGCAAAAGAACGTTTTTCTATATACGATACACAAAAACAAAATTTGTATATGTAAAATATGCATCAGAATCAGAAGCAACGTAACAACGACGGGACAAAAACAGAGTAAACAGAGTTTGTAAATTCATTGATTCTTCTTTTAGGCATCCTTTAAGTTTTTTCCAATGAAAATGTGTGCTGTAAATATGCATACATGTAGTGTGTAGGCAAACTTGCGATATTTATACTTGCAGTAATTTTGTGTACATTATAAGTGTACGAAAACAGAGTTTGGTTTAATAAGAACTTGAGCGTCAACATGATACATTCCCCCTCTTTGCGTTAGTTGATGGACTTGATGGAATCATCGCTCATGTTGCATTGCATTCATATAAGTTTTACACACTGCTGAATTTAATCTCTCTGTGTACATGTGAAGCCGGGTCGGGTCGGGTGTTTCCCATTTAAACAAAATCAACTTCAATGTTATGTACCTGAAAAGTACATATACTAGAGTGTGTATGCGTGTGTGTGTGTGTGTGCAGTGTGCACCGCAGACTATTTATGTACTATTTATATAGTTCGGCGTGCACAATAAATATAAAAGTTTATACATCCGTGGAAAACCTGTTTTCCTTTATGTGTATATGAGTAGGCTTTGACGTTTACCTGTTATTCATATACATATAGATAATTCATATGCATATAATCCAAGCATATAAGTATATGGTGCATGAATATTACATCGGATCTAAAACACATGAATATTAAAACAAATTCGCGTATGGAACTGTTATTACTTATAATGGTTAAGAATTTATACATATCTATATATACATATATATATACGCTGTATATGAACAGAGGTGATTCATAGGTATTGCATGCTTGCCCCTGAATTTTTTCTAAAGGTCTGCAAAACCGGCTATTTAATGTCCAACATCCAACATGTTATTTATGCAGTTTACGCGGGTGGCACTGGCACGGTTTCTGCAAACTTTTTTGGGATGATTTTCCTCTATATATTAAAACAAGCACAATATCTTGTTTAATTATTGTTCAATTCAACTGTTGTTCTGTAATGCCTGTCTTTATTCTAAGAAGCGTTTAATCATCATCTTCATCACCTATGCTGCTATATGAATGCTGGCGTAAATATAAATACACCAGGCACAACACAACTCATGATGTTGCCGTCACTCCAAATATCTTTGTTATTTCTTACCAGCTTTCAAGTATGCTAATACTCTACTAAATCTTCTAATTTGTACTAACGTTAAGCCAATCCTGCTTACTGTAAATTATAGTTGTTGCAGCATCCCTTCTCTAAACGTAAATGGATTTGTAATTTAAAATTAAATTGATGTAAAGATGTGATGTAATATGCTTTAATTGTCATTATATAAAGCAAAAAGCTACGTTTTATGGTGATATTTTTAGCAAATGAACGTAGAAATTTTATATTTATACTTACATACTTCTTACATAATAATAATTTTTACTACGAAGCTAGCTTTCGAAATACATACAACTGAGTTCATCGTCTGGCTAAAACAGATTTTATTAGAAAAGTAATAATAAAATAAATCATAAAAAATAAATAATAAAATAAAGAATAAAGAATAAAATAAATCATAAAAAATAAATAATAAAATAAAGAATAAACAATAAATAATAAAATAAATCATAAAAAATAAATAATAAAATAAATAATAAATAATAAAA